>RJWM01002732.1:0-115151 GCA_004363535.1 Dasyprocta punctata
AGGAGGAGGTGGAGGAGGAGGAGGTGGAGGAGGAGGAGGTGGAGGAGGAGGAGGTGGAGGAGGAGGAGGTGGAGGTGGAGGTGGAGCAGAACAAAAACAGTGTAGGTACGATTGTTCCCTGTTCTTCACACTCTCATCAACATTTGTTAACATTTATGTTTTGATAATAGCAATTCTAACAGGTGGAAAGTAATATTTAATGGTGGTTTTGATTTGCATTTCCCTGATGATGATTAGTGGCATTGAGCATTTCCCCTGCTACATTTGTTAGACATTTCTATGTCTTCCCTGGAGAAATGTCTGTTTAGGTCTTTTGCCAATTGTTAATTAGGGTTGTTTTCGTGCTATGGAGGTGAGTTCTTTATGTACTTGGATAGTAACTCCTTATTAGATGGACGAGTCTGCCAATACTTTTTCCCATTCCTTGGACTGTCTCTCCATGTCATTGATTGTCTCACTCCTTTTTAGGTTGATGCAATCCCATTTGATTTTGTTGCCTATAGTTTCAGTGTCATATGCAAAGCAGCCATAAGTCAGACTAATGCCAAGAAACTTTTCTCAGTTTTGTTTTCAAATATTTAAGACTTTAATCCATTTTGAATTAATTTTTGCTGTGATATGAGGTAAAGGTGTAATTTCACTCATCTACTTGTAGATTTTATTTTCCAAAAACCATTAGTTAAAGAGCATGACTTTTCCTCATTGTGTATTCTTTTTGCCTTTGTTGAAGGTCAATTGATCATAAATGCATAGATTTCTTTCTTGGTTCTCTACTCTCTTCCACTGGTCTTGGTCTTTATATCTGTTTTTATGCAGGTATCATGCTGTTTTGATTCCTATAACTTTATAGCATATTTTGAAATTATGCAGTATATTACCTTCAGCTTTGTTCTTTTTTTTTTTTTTTTTTTTTGGCACCGGGGATTGAACTCACAAGCTCACGCCTGCCAGACAGGCACTTAAGCCACTGAGCCAAACTCCCAGCCTAGCTTTGTTCTTTTTGTGCAACTATGATAATACAGAATCTTTTCTGGTGCCATACAAATTTTAGGAGTGCTTTTTCTTTGTCTGTGAAATATTGTAATTTTGGTAGGGACTGCACTGAATCTGAAAATCACTTCGCATAGTGTAGACATTTTAGCAATTTTAATTTTTTCCAGTGCTTGAGCACAGGTTATTTTCCATCTATTTCTACTGATATTTTCAATTTCTTTCATCAGCATTCTAAAACTTTCAGTGTACACGTCTTTCCCCTCTTCAGTTAAATCTATTCCTGTTTTGTTATCTGATACTATTTTAAATGTTACTGTATTCTTGATTTCTTTTCTATATAGTTCATTGTAGTGTATGTAAATACTAATTTTGTGTCCTGAAACTTAATCTAATTAGTCTATTTATTCTAATCACTTTCACTCAAGTTCAGAGTTTGATATTTTCTTGACAATTCAAACAGTACAAACTCAGCCTGTATTTCTATGTGAGGACAAACCCATGGCCACAATTCACAGTGAGATATTTTCATTTCTTTAATTTCCACTGTTTTTGTTTAACTCTGAAGGAGAGTATCTTTATTCCTACTTTCCATCAGAGTATATTTTCTTTGGGGTACAAGCTTAATATGGGAAAAAGTCTCATATTAGTTTCTTCCCCTAGGGAATGCCTTGGGCTTTTGCATCTGCTTCTTCACCCTGTAAAGCCACAAAACCTGAAAGCCAAGTTTGCTTAGAAAGGTAAAACATACTCAATTCCCATTTCCCTTAGATTTTCATCTGATTGTACTCTAATAACCTGCTATTTCTTTACAGATTTGTGGAGTTTTAAATACATTTATGTTACCCATTGTTTTGAATTTTCATCAAGAAAGTTTATTCTGGTAGTCAGTTTCCTGTGGCTGGAACACAATATGAGACATCCACAATTTAAAGGAGGACAGGTTTATTTTAACTCATGGTTTCAGAAGTTTCAGTTCATGGTCATCTAGCTCCAATGCAAAAACAGCATGGTGGGAAGGGCATGGTGGAGCAAAGTTGCTCAACTCATGGCATCTGGGAAGTTAAGAGCAGGGGAAAATCCAGAGAGAAGGAGGCCAGAGACAAGATATAGTCCCCAAGGTCATGCCCCCATGACCCACCCAAATACACACAGAACTGTGTTTTACTAATTTCTTGTCTCTCGTGCCAATCAAGATTAATACCATTACAGACTTTAAATGGATGTCCTCACCACTTATTTTGTTGGTGCTCTAACATAATTAACCTTTGCTTCAACTTCTTTATCTCTCTCCCTCTAACTCATGTGTTTCCTTGTGTCTCTAGTAGCTTATTCAGCACATGACTCATTATAAATCAGTACCCAATGTATTCCACAACAATAAACTGCCAAATAGTTTGAACTCAGGATTATGAGACCAAATTTCCTTACTGGAAGTACATTGCTCTTTGTCTTACACCATGCTGCTTCTTCCAGCTCAAAACCATCCAACCTAGGACTACTTCCTATTTCTGCCAGAGAATATGGGAGAACTCTTACTGAAGCAGAACTAACTGGTTTAAATTCATTGACCCTTTGTTTTCAGACATTTTGAGTTTAATTGAAATTACTTATCTGTCTGCATTTTGGTCTTCTGCCTACTTAAACTTCTGATACTGTCTTGTCTTCTTAGCCTGTATTTTCCACACTTATGGTTTTGATCTAACTGTTCCAGTGTGCTCAGTGGCTGACTTACGTTTGAAAACTCCAACCATTCCATTTTCAAAGGGATAGGCATTCATCTGGGGTTGGTCGGGTGTTGTGACAGCTTTACTCTTCAATGATTGAGTCAATGAGGTAGAAGGATACACAGACATAAAACTTATATAATTCTGTGTCTCAGCTGAGGGAATGAAGTCATCAATGATAGGGCTTATATATTTGTTTGCTCAGGATTCCACAACAAAACACCACAGGTTGGCTGGCTTAAACTGTGAGCTATTTCCTCACAGCTCTGGAGACTACAAGTCTGAGATTAAGGCATCAACAAGGTTGATTTCTTTTAAGGTCTGTCTCCATGGCTTATAGACGGCCATCTTCTCCCATAGCTTTCTTCATGTGTGTCTGTAACCTAATCATTTTTTCTTATAAGGACCCCAGTCATACAGGATTAGGGCTCATTCATATGACCTCATTTTTATATATTTACCCCTATTAAAATCCTTCCTCACTCATAATGAATATGTTCCAGGGTCCCCGCTGAATGTCTCAAATTGTAGATAGTAACAAACCCTGCACATACTACTTTTTTCCTGTGCATACCTAAGATAAATTTTAATTTATAAATTAGATACAGTAAGAAATTAATAACTAAGACAAAATAGAACAATTCCAATAATATACTGTAATAAATATTACATGAATGTGATCTTTGTTTCTCAAAATATTTTATGATACTATATTCACTTTTATAAATTATGTGAGATGACTCAATACATATTTGAGAAGATGGGAGGTAAGTGAAGTAGCTTTAAATTACTACATAAGGACTACATGAACACAGGATACCATGACAGTTGATCTTATGATCAAGAGGATTACTAACTGATGGCTCTTTAAGTGACTAACAGAAGGGTAGTATATATGGTGGAGTACTGAGTGGAGCAGGACCACATGAAATTTCATCACACCGCTCTGAATGGCCTATAATGTAAAACTTATGAATTGTTTACTTCTGAATTTCCCATTTGATATTTATAGATCAGAAAACCAAAACTGTGGAAAGTAAAACCGTAGACATGGGAGTACTACTGTGCAGTCACACTCTAAGGTACTGGAGTTAGGACGTTAACATATGAATGAGAGTGGGACTGCAACATGCAGATGACAAAAGCTAACACCAACATCTAGGCTTTCCAGGCCCTGTCCATATTAGTACACCAGTGCCACCAACACAACTGGGTTTGCCTTTGCATTACCTAGATTTTGACAATAAGTAACTTTAGCATCCAAAAGTGTGTTTCCCTATCTGCTTCCCAAGGAAAGTTTGTCTGTTACGAGAGAATTGGCAAGCATGGATGCGAAAGTTGGAGTTCCAGATATGAAATATTTAAATATTAATTTTTTTCTTTGAAATGCTTACGAAAGTTATCAGTGTGTTCATTGCAAGCCTCACAATTATATTTAATATTCACTAATGAAGTCAGTAGGATAGAATTCTAACCCAGGTTCTTTGGTGCTGAAAGTTGCATCTCTGATTTTGTTCCCTATGTCATTATTTTCTTTTTCTTCCAATTAGTTCAGTGAACCATACAAGACTGTAAATATTAAAATCTATGACATGCTTAATTGACAAAATATGGAAAAATTGTTGTGTCTGTAGCTATAAATAACATCACATGCTCTGGAGGAAAGACGTTTCAGTGGGAAATAACGTAACAATAATAAAACATACCAGTTACAGCGAAGACAGGAAGGCATTTGGCAGAGAGAAAAAATTCTCTCACAGCATGAAATTTTTGATGGAGAAATTGACTTTAAGTACACTTAACATAGAGGGCGTGTGTGTGCACTAACAATTGGCATTTCTGTATTTTTATTTAATACTATTCTTGGTTTTAAAATAAATATTTCACTTTTTTCCTGTGTCCTAGAAAATAAATGGTATACTACTCTTCCCAGGCTTCCCAAGGAAATAACGGCGAATACTTGGAAACCTGCTTCTGTTAAGTGCTGCCTGCATTAGCTCATTTTCCTGCAATTCAATCCTAAGAAGTGGGTACCATTATTTTTCCCACTTTATAGATGAGAAAACTGGGATTGGAGAGTTCAGGTAATCTTTCCCAGTCATGCAACAAAGAAACAGGATGAGCTGGGGCTTGAGCTCTGCTAAATCCAAATCCCGTCTTTTTACTACCATATTTAACATCTTCTTGCCTCCTGTGTACAATACATAGGATAAAATTGAACACCTTAGTAATGCGAAGGAAATAACATACCTGGAAACATTACAAAAATACAAAGCTCTGTGCAAATAGGTGCAGATGTCTAGAAGCTAATTAGGGAAACAGCTAACTCTCATCTCCTGCCATATCCAGGCACCCAGAGGTTTTGCTGTTTGAGTTCATCTGAGACTGGCAAAGCCAGAAGAAAATACTTTATTGTTTGGTAACTACAATGGCCAAATTTGCATAGTATTAGTTAAAAAGTACTGCATAGTGGTTGGGTCTAGCAATTATCAGTAACAGAGCACTTTTAAAAGTGTGCCTTACAATAGATAACACTTAATCTCATTCCCTTAAAACATTGAAAAGCATTTTTAACTATTTTCAACTTGACCCTAAGTAGTGATGACTGGAAGCAAAGAGAAAAGCACAAGATACTGTTTACAATGTAATTGTGTAAACTATTTCATGGTTACCCAGAGGTGTAGAGGGCCTTTTTCTTTATTGCTTCAGAAGGAAGGTGGCCAAATAATTGGCTTTGAACTGAAGATTTTGCAAAAATGATTAAGAAGGAAATTGTTGCCTAGGGTTCACTTGCCAATACCAGGGTATTTCAAGGAATTAAGGCAGATATTTCAGGTTCCAAATATGGGATACATCATTGGACAGGAATGAGAAGACCCGAGATCTAGTGTAGTTCCTGCTGTTTACATCTGACTGCCTTCAGCCAGTTCGCTCTTGAGTCTCACTTTCACTACTGGGAACCTGCAGAGTTGGATCTAATCATCTCCATGAGCCATTCCGTCTTGAGGTAGCTAGTCCTCACTGAAGCCACTCCCTAGGGAAAAACTTGGGGATTACTTGGAGAGATTCTTCCCAGTGTCCTAAAGTGAGAGCACTGACAAGCTCCTTGTCAGGAAGGATTATATTATTTGACTGTTTAATGGTGTCACAAATGTAGGTTCCAATGAAGCAAGAGTGCTCTCATCCATTGTAAATAATTCCTATCACTGAGATAGTGCATTATCAACATCAGCAGTTCATTTGGGTACCAGCATTAGCCACTCAAACTGAGGATAACTGACTCTTCTTGCAATTCCCTATCATGTCTGATTTTCACTTTCCGATTTGCTGTCTTCCCATTGTTCTTTTGCACAGCGTGGGAGCTGCTTCTGAGTCTGTTTGTTGCCATAGGGATTGACTTTCATATCGGTATGCAAGAGCCACCGACTCACCTGCTGCTGCGGGAAAGCTACGGGGACATCTGCTTCCTCCAAAGCCACCAGAGCTCCAGAAAGCCACTCAATTGTAGAAGCAAAAGTAACCATGTAAGATTCACATGATAATTCCATTTTTTATGGTATTTCCCCATCTTCCTGAAAATATTTTTCAGTGAGGTATGTAGAAAAGTGATTTTCATTTTTCTTTGTAAACATGGAAAGTAAAGCACAAAGACATTACCTAACTTGCCCAAGTTCCCATAAAGAGTTAGTGGCATCATTGAGGCTCATATCCAGGCTTTAGCTTAGTTCCCTTTCCTTATTGTAGACTCCAGCTCTGAGTCAAGGCCAACTTAATTTTAAGACCAGAGCACCTAGTGTTGGTCAACACAGCTATGTTCATTCCTTTCTATACAGTATTATCCTTGGTAGCTTTTGTTCTATGTCAGCAGAATTATAGTGATAGAAATCATTTGGTTGGTAAACCTGAAGATATTTATTATATAGTGCTTTAGAGAAAGTTGCTATTCCCTGACCTAATGGGTGAACACATGGAGTCCTTGTAATATGATGTCTTTAACTCTTTCAGGAAGATACCTTTCAGGAAGATACCCCCTTCAGGAAGGGGAATGACTGAGTAGAATGGAATATCCAATTTTAGTTTTACATGCTCATGTTTATAGCAGCACAATTTGTAATAGTTAAATCTTGAAAACAGCCTATATGTCCATCAACAGATGAATGGATAAAGAAAATGAGGTATTCAGTGGAGTACTACCCTATCATTAAGAAGAATACACTTGAGTCCATATGCATGCACCTTAAAATCATAATGTCAAGTGAAATAAATCAGACATACAAGCATAAATATCACATGGTTTCTCTTATGTGAAAAACACAAAATACAAGTAAAAGCGTGAAATTAAAGAAACAGGGAAGTGTATCTTTTGCAAGAGATGGAGGGGGAGAGGAAAAGGGAATTTTAAAAAAAGAATTACAACGTGTTATGTACATGTATCAAGTTCATAGAATGAATGTGGTCATTACGTGCTACAAACATGCATTAATAAAATTTAAAATGAAAAAAAATATGGATTCGAAATGCCCACATTAGAATTCTAGCTCTACTACTTTGCAATTATGTTATTTTGGAAAGTTACGTAACCATCCTAAGCCTCAGTTTCCTTATTTGCAAAATGGAGCATAAAATTGTACCTACAACATTGGATTTTTATCTCTTTATAAAATCAAATGGTATGATGTACACTTAGAATAGCATTGTACGCTCTTAATGGCAATGTTGTCACTTCTGAGGGAAATCAGGCCCCATTTTCTGCCTGTGTTTTTTTTTCTATCGGAGGTATATCCAGCTGGATCAGGATTTCCACTGGTCTGGTACAAACTCTGGCATAGCAGAGCCTGCCTGTCACTGGTTGACATCCCGCACCACCCCAGTGATGCCCACTACATTATATCCCACTTCTGATTTGGCTTCTGAGGTTGATTATTGGTACTCAGGCCTTTCCTCTGCTAGTTAAGGACATTTGACTGCTGCTTCTGCTTGGACACTGTTGCTATGCTTGGGATTTCTACCCTCAGTGGATCTGAGGATACGAGCAAAGTGCAGCGTGCCGCACTAAGTAGAATAGAAGACGACAGTGAGGCATGTTAGTGTAGGAACAGAGCCCAAGCCACAGTGTTATTGTACATATATGTCCCTTTTTGCATGTTGCTTGGTTTTGGAGTTGTATGGTGGAGTATCTAAGTGGTATGTGGGGACTGATTTCTCCTGTGCAGAGATTTCACATGAGAAAGAGATCATCCTACCTACCCAGCCCAGAGACTCCCAGTGATGAGTTACAGGAAAGTACGCCCACTGCTTTTCTTGAAGTGGGCAGCCAAAGCTTAGGACTTACTCTAAACCTTCTGAAATCTTTGTGGAGCCCTCTTCCGGCTATCACTACTGCCATGACCTCAGTCAATCAGCAGTCCCAGTCTTCTCATCACCAAGGCCACTTTACAAAAAATAAAAAATAAAAAAAGATTCCGCCACCCCGAGGAACTACAAATTTTGAAATATTTTGCCATATCAAACTGCATTTATTTATTTGAATACCCTTTGGCAACTGTACTTATGAGTTAAAAACTTAACTAAACTTTCCCTCTTAAAAATGTCATTGAGGGGTGGGGATGTGGTTCAGTGGCAGAGTTCTCGCCTTGCACACACGAGGCCCTGGGTTCAATCCCCAACACCACACACACACGCACACACACACAGTGTCATTGAAAGGATCAAGTAACTCACAGCCAGTTTCCTGTTAATGCCCAAGTTGCTTATCTGAAAATGGATGCGATGCCAGTCATTACCTCAGCATTTTCGTGAAGACTGAATGACATAGAACAGTGTCTGGACTGTGGTAAGTGCTCACTCAAGGTCTTCTAAAGCCAGATTTGAACCTGACAGAATGCTAGGCCAAAGTCAAAGCATGTGTCACCTTGGCTACATTCACAATCTTAGGGGATGGTAATTTTCTGCTGAGTTGGGTCAACTTTCATTTGTTTTGCTTTGAAAATAGCATGTGGACCTTTTCTTTTGCTACCCTGCAGGCCTTTGGGTGTCTAGAGACTCATGAAGACCCTTCTCAAGCCACTCTTTTCAGACTTTACATCGTGAGGTTAAAAAAATATATAGCATTTTTGTCCTCTGTCACACACAAAACACGACTACCTTCATTTTGTTCTAAAGTGCCTCCTATCAGTTTCAGGATGTGTTCAAAACATGCTGGGAAAGAATTTGTCGTCTCATTTTAGCATCTCAGGGCTTAGTGAGTAAATCCCACGTGATCTACAGTGTTTATATCATTCAAAGGAGGAGGTGTCATGTAAGGTAATTAAGACTATTAAGATTTGAGACGTGCAGTCCTGGCTTCTCAGCCATAGCCATTTGCTGGCTCTGTAATTTCTTGTGTTTCCATTTCATTTTTGGAGCCTCAGTTTGCTAAACTACAAAGTGTGGATGAAGATGGTGTGTTCATCATACACCAGATGGGAAGAGAAAATGAGACTGTACACGTATGGCAGCAAGAACAGACCTGATGCAGAGGACGCATGCAGGAGGGAGGACAGGTATCAATAGCCATCGTGATTTTCTTCCCCCTTGTAAAGCTAATGAGGATTATTTCTCTTCTAGGCCTTTGCTTTCCCAGCCTGACGAGTCCCTAATCGAAAGCCCAGTGGTACGAGGGCATTGGGGTCACCTTGAGTCCCATTTCATCAGGAAGAAGACAGATAAGCTGGAAACAGAGGAAAGAAAACTATCTACAGCTGAATGGTGACCTTAAGGATGAGCAAATTCACATATGTAGTTATTGAGGCATCAGTTGAAGAGGATGCCATTTAATGAAACTGTGACCTTCTCTGGAGCTACTGGAGGGTAACCCCCATCAGGTCTAGCTGAGAAATATTCCACACAAACTTTCTCAGGGTCTGTACAAGCTGGTTTCACCTAAGTCCTGTCCTGGCCTCACATTAGATACATGTGGTGCTCAACTCGCTCTGGCAAACCTAGACCCCAGGGTAGACAACTCATAGTCCTTTAGTCCCCAGGAAGTGTTATTTTTTTCCTAGTAAGTTTTTCCTTGGTGCTTGTTCCACAAATCACACAAGAACACTACCAAGGCCATGTCATTCCCAGAGGACCTTTTCTACCCCCAGCCTAAGGTGCTCCCTTCTGCTCGAATGTCTTGCATCGCCTCAGCATTATGCTTGCATGTCGGTTTGCTAAGGCTGCCACAGTGAAGCGCCACAGCCTGGGTGGTCCCTGTTGGCAGCGCTGGTTTCTTGTTTTATTGGCATATGTTTGTGATACTTAACACTTATATTCATCTCGGGGAATTGGCCCATACACATATCTTAATCATTTTTACTTCCTCTTCCCCTTTTCTCCCTCCTGTCTCCCCTGTTCCTAGATCCCTTTTCCATCTCCATAAAGTCTGTCTCTTGTGTCCTATCATCTCTCCTTTCTTTTGCTCTTTGGATTATCTATAGTTTGAATTTATTGCATAAGAAAAACCATGTCATATTTAACCTTCTGTGTCTGATTCATTTCACTTAATATTATGGTCTCAAGGTGCATCCATTTTCCTACAAATGACTCAACTTTCTTCTTCTTTGTGGTTGATATATATATATGTATGTATCATCATATCATATTTTCTTCATACATTTGCTGTGGTTTATATGTAGATGCCCGCCAAACCTCATGCACTTACAGGTGGGGTTTTGGGGAAGTGGTTGGATCATGGGTGCGTGGCACTGGATTAGCCCACTGACTGGTTTAGCACGGCTTTGGGTATGGATGATGGATTTATTGAATAGGAATGACCCACCCTGGATGTGAATGGCACCAACTAATAGGCTTGTGTCCTGGATGGAATAAAAATGGGAAGCAGAAGTGCTGCTGCTTCCTGCCTGTCATGCATGGTCTGTTTCTCCCTTGCCATGCCCTTCTACATTCTGCCCTGCCTTGGAACCAGCTGACTAACAGCTGCAAACTGTGAGCTAAAATAAACCTTTCCTGCTTTAACTTGTGGATGTTGGGTATTGTGTCCCAGCAACAAGAAAATAAGACACCAGTCATCCAAGAGTATGAAGAGGGTTGGTTTCTTTTGAGGCTTCTCTCTTTGGCTTGTAAATGGTCAGCTTCTCTCTACGTCTTCATGTGATCTTCCTTCTCTTTGCATCTGTGTTCTAAGGACACCAGTAATTGAGGTCAACCCTAATGACCTCATTTGAATTACATTTACAAAGGCCCTATTTCCATATAGTTGGTTGTCTTTATCATGGGTTCAACATCCGTGTATTTAACCAACCTGAAATTTAAAAAAATATTTTTTAGAAATTGCATTGCACCTCTGGTCATGGTGGCGCATGCCTGTAATTCTAGTACTTGAGAGGTTGAAGCAAGAGAATCACCATGAGTTTGAGGCCAGGCTGGGCTACATAGCAAGTTAAAACCCAGCTGGAACTACATAGCAAGACCCTGTCTCAAAAAAATTGCCTTGAACTGACACATACATATTTTCTTGTCATCATTCCCTAAACAGTATTGTATAGCAAATATTTATATAGCATTTGCATTGTATTACAAGTCACCAAGAGATGATCTAAAGTATAGGAAAGATGTATGTAGGTTCCATTCAAATACTAAACCATTTTAGATGACAGTCTTGAGTTTCGGAGGATTTTAATATCTTCGGGAGTCCCTAGAATCCATTCCCCACCGATAGGGAAGAACAGCTGTACAATCACATTTTTTTCTGAGGTACTGGCACTTATGACTTCAATACATGAACTTTAGGGGACACAACAAAGCTCATAACTTCTTATATGCCCATGTACAACACCCCAGAGCACCAGTCCCCAACCTAAGCAAGGATATTCCTGGAAGATTGCTTACCCTTCAAAGTATTACCTACCCTCCCCTCCCGAATGGTAAAACTGTTGTTAACTTTCTCATAAAGCTTCTCTTTTCAGCCTCCCTTACTCTTCCCAGGTACAAAAAAACATATAACCCAATGGCTCCAAGGTCACTCAGCCATGAGCTTTTGCTGACCTTTCCCCTCTGAAAAACGGGCCTATCTTGCCTTGCATTAGTTGAAAAGTGCATGTGCAGAGGGCACAGCTACTGCCAAAGGACATCTGAGCTTTCCTAGGACAATCTATATTTCAAAATATGCAATATCCTTGTTAGATCACATTTCTGATTGTTACTCAGTTTGGAATTTGGGAAATGTGGTCACTTTAGAAGCCATACCCCTTTAAAAGCATATGTATAATTATGTATAATAATGTACCTCTGAAGATGCATAATGAATGATAATTAAGACATTTACATTATGCACACATGCTTTTAGCCCCAGAAATCCAATTCGAAATGCCAATTGTCCCTTAACACAAAATGAGATTCATGACAAACCTTCATAGAACTTTATTACAAATGTTTTCCTTCAGCTCCTTGGAGTACAAAGAGATGGAAACCAGAATGATGAATACATCACACAACGTGTGTTTTCTAGGAAGTCTCAGTTTCAAAGTATTCATCCCAGTTTTGGGGATTGGGAAACACAATCCTCATAATTGCAAGTCATTCAACAGTGGGAGTTGGTGAATTCACTTTTAAAGTATTCAGTCCATATTTTTTAAAGAATTTACAGGTACAGCACATAATAAAAACCAATGTATATTTTTTCGTTCTTACTGTCAACTGTTTCACTTTTCTCTTCTCCATCTCAGCTACCTACAAAGAGGAAATCTCAGATTACCCCTGGCCACTTGGGTATTAATAATATGTTAGGGTCTGTCATTATCCCCTTTCTTATTTCCTGAATGAGTCACTGCGTTTAAGGACCTCTTACCACAGTTTGCCTCTGATAACCTTATTTTCACCTTCTAGAAAGTGATAGTGAGTGAAAAATGCATACATTTTATTTTAGAAGGGTCGAGGACATTCTAGAATATATAACTGACTGTGTGATGAAATAGATTCAGTGAGTTCTCATTCTGTGTATTTGATGCCTGAGACAAGAAGGGGGTGGCAGTAGAATAGGAGTATAATGGCATTTCTTTTTTTCCTCCAGTATTTTATTTTAGAAAATTCAAATCTATTGCAGAGTCGAAATAATTTTAGAGTAAATAGTATTCAAGTGACGTGAACTATGAAAACAGTGATTTCCTTCTGGTTCTCCCTAGTACACTCTGATCAGATGAGCTTGGGCAGAAGACATTTTGTTCTCTGTCCTTCTGAATGATACGTTCCCAAGAGGAACATTCCTTTGTAATCTGAACTAATTGTATCTACTTTCTCAGTAAATGCATGCAAGCAAGGTATGTATATTCCTAAAAAGTCCCTCGGACTCTGCCCGATGCCAGCCCATTCACTTACATATCCTTCCTCTCCTCTCAACCCTAATGCCAATCTGCTGGGAATGTGAAAATCTAGACTACAGGAAATATTTAGCTGCTGCCTACCAAAGACAGTTTAATGAAGCTAGTAGAGTGTTTTTAAAGCAAATGTCATAGAAAAACATCAAGCAATCTGAGGCAACCTTGTTAGACACAGAAATCTCTCCCTTTCATTTTACTTTGCTCCTGCTTTCTGTCAAGCTTGAATAAATGATAGCACCAAGCTATTGAAATTCGTCCTGCCACAAATTCAAGACAGGTTACTAAAATCATAATAAAAACCAATATATATTTTTTTGTTCTTACTGTCAACTGTTTCACTTTTCTCTTCTCCATCTCAGCTACCTACAAAGAGGAAATCTCAGATTACCCCTGGCCACTTGGGTATTAATAATATGTTAGGGTGCACCTAGAGTCCATTATCAGTTGAGTCAGAACTCAGGAGGAAATAGAGGCTATCTCACAAAACATTCATTTTAAAAGGCTTAGTCATTTCAGATTTGTCATAGCTTTGCATCTGAATTGGAAAATATGTGTATTAATTAAAACACTTAATTAAAGTATTCATACCTTGCCAATTCTAGATTCTTTAACTTAAATACTTCAAGGAAGTTTATAAGGATCATTTAAATTTTTAGCCCCCCACCCCCGTGAAGCAGATATGCTCAGTATATCCATTTACAGCAACTCTTAACTAGCATTCTACAAACTATTAATTTTTGTTAAAAACTTACCTTGGCTAACTCCTGTATTTATTGTGATATGATAATATTTTGTCCATATATAATACCTTTCTTCTAAGAGATCTGCGTACTTAAGATTTTTCTTCACAAAAGCCTATGTGAAAGATAGGAGGAGGCACTGTTGCTCTGAATTTCTAGAAGGGAAAACAGAAAAGCAGAATTTGAGTTATAATGGCTCATAGTAACTTAATAAATGATCAAAGTCCACTTTCTTAATCCACAGAGCAGTATGGGCAAGAGTCAACTTTCTGCCAGACACTCAGTTTAAGAATGAAATATTGTCTGTAAGCAAAACTCTGAATCTGAGATTCAGTCAGTACTTTTCTAATTGTGTCCAGATCTTAGCTGAGACAAGTCTTATTTCCTCAATCTAAAACATTATTCTTAAAAAAACAAATTTTTTTTCAACTACTATTGAATTCCTATCATGTATTCTTGCTGTGATCAAGACAGATTGTATTATATCATTGCTTGCTTTTTAGGAGCATCTCAAATATACCCGAAAAGAAGAAAATCTTGTGTTGTTTGAAAGGAGAGAAGGTTAACACTCCCCTTGACAAGGATGAAAGAAGTCATTGGGACTGACAACATGCATACAGTTAAGGCATTGCCACCTACTTCGTGGTGTCTAAACACTGTTCTTACTCCAAATATGTAGTGAGCCTCTATGCACTGAGTGGCGTGAGCTGAAAGCCTGCACAGCATAACCTGCCTAGCAATGTAGCCTTGGTATGTCACTCGGAACCTGGTAGGACCTGTCCCAGCGACCCTAAACAGCAGGGGAGCTTTGGTACATTGCTGGGGTCCTGGTTGGGCCCCACCCAGTGACTCTAAATAGCCAGTGAGCCTCTGCGCACCAAGAGGCATAAGCTAAAGACCTGCACAGTGAACTCCACCTAGCTGTACAGCCTTGGTACATTGCTAAGAACCTAGTAAGGCCTGCCCAGCCACCTCAAATAGCCAGGCAGCTTTGGTACATTGTGCGGAACCTGGTAGGGCCCCATCCAGTGACCCCAAGCAGCTGAGGAGCTTCGTTGTGCAGCATGGCATGAGCTGAAGGCCTGCACAGCATGCTCCACTGAGCTGTTCAGTCTTGGTACACCACTTAAAACCCAGTAGGGCCCCACCCAACAACCTCAAGAAGCCAGGGAGCTTTGGTGTGCTGCTTGGGGTGTGCTGAAGTTCCACCCAGCGTATTCCCCCAATTTGGGGAGACTCCAAGTGCCACTAGGGACCTGGTAAGGCCTGGCTGATGACCCCTACTCAACTGAGGAAACTCCTTTCAATACAGACAGCCATCCTCGACCCAGGAAACAACTGAGATTTTGCATTTGACTGCCCCAGGGAAATAGAGAAAAATGACAAAGTGAAAGAGCAAAATGCAGTCTCAAACTTCCAGCTCATCCCAAACAAACCTAAGAGACATGGACATAGAAGAAAGTGCAAGGCACTCACCTGAAATTTCTGGAATGATAGCAACTGAAGTAAAGAAACAACTCCATGAAGTTGTAAAGAAACTCAGATCAGAAATAATCTCCCAGGTAAAACAAGAAATGATAAACATAATGAAAGAAATGTTGAACACATCTAAAGAAGTCATAGTTAAAAAAAATAGAGGAGTAATGCAAAATGATGGAAACCTTGAATTAACAATTTAAGAAACAATTAGAATGCAAGAAACAGATTCAAAGAGGTATCCAAGAAATCAAAAATTCCATAGAAAGCTGGCAAAACTGCCTGAATGAATGTGAAGATAGAATTTCAGACCTCAAAGATAAGATTGCAACCAGCAGACAGGAAAGGAAAGATCTTTTAAAAATTACAAGGAATCAGGAAATAACAATTCAACACTTGCAAGACCATACAAAGAAAAACAAAATAAGAGTGATTGGTGTAAATGAAAAAGAAGATGACAACACACCTGACATAAAAAACTATTTACAGAAATTTCCCAAACATAGGAAAGGAAACTGACATACAAATAAGTGAAGAATATAGAACTCCAATTAGCCATAACAAAAATAAATCTACACCCAGACATATAATAATCAACATCCCAGAAATTTAACATAAGAACAGAATATTAAAATCTGTTAGAGAAAAGAAACATATCACCTATAAAGTAAAGCCCATCAGAATCACAGTAGACTTCTCAACACAAACAATCAAGTCAAGAAGAACATGGAGTGAAGTATTTCAAATCCTAAAGGAAAACGACTTCTGACCCAGATTGAAGTACCTTGCAAAACTATCCTTCGAAATTGATGGAGAAATAAGATACTTCCACAACAAAGACAGCTGAAAAACTCCATGACCACCAAACCAACCCTGCAAAGAATACTGAAAGATATTCTAGATAGACATAAACATAACTGCAACTTCAAGAACACCAACAGAAAAAAACCACCAAGCAGGGCAAACAATTAGAGGGGAAAGGTAAAGAACCAACAGCAGAAAAATAGTATTACAAAAACAAGCCAATATATATCAATAACCATTAATGTAAATGGCCTAAATTCACCAATTAAAAGAAATAGACTCACAGGATGCATCAAGAAACAACATCCAACCATATGCTCTATACAAGAAACCCATCTAACCCAAAAGAAAATTTATAGACTGAAAGTCAAAGGATAGAACACACTATTTCATACACTAGGAACACCCAAAAAAGCAGGGGTAGCTATTCTGTTTGCAGACAATGTGAACTTCAAACCAAGAATGATCAAAAGAGATAAAGATGGTCACTACAATACTGGTTAGGAGAAAATTTCAAGAGGAAGAGAAAATGATCTTAAATATATATGCACCAAATATGGGAGCATCCAGCTATATAAAACAAGTATTACTCAAAATGAAAAATCAAATAAGCAATAAAACAATTATAACAGGAGAACTTGATGACCTATTGACCCAAAGAAGCAGATCATCTAGACAAAAATCAGCAAAGAAATAACAGAACTGAATCAAACTTGTGAACAAATGGACTTAGTAGACATGTAAAAAGTATTCCACCAAACGACAGAATATACATTCGTCTCAGCTTCACAGGGGACTTTCTGTAAAATAGACCATATTCTAGCCCATAGAACATGCTTAAGTAAACACAACAGAAACAAAATTATCCCATGCATATTACATGATCATAGTGCCATGAAACTGGAAATTAACAACAAAAGAAACTGCAAAACTCCATAAACACATGGAAATTAAGTAAAACACTCCTGAACAATTAATGGTCACAGAGAAAATTAAAGAAAAAATTAAACAATATCTGCAAGCAAACAAAAATACAAATACAACTTACCAGAACCTGTGGGATGCAATGAAAACAGCCCTCAGAGGGAAATTTATTGCGGTGAATTCCCACATCAGGAAAACAGAACAAACACAAATACACAACCTGATGCTACACCACAAACATCTAGAAAAACAAGAGCAAGTTAAGTCAAAGCCAAAAGAAGGGAAGAAATTACAAAGATCAGAATAGAAATTAACACAACAGAGACTAAGAAAATAATACAAAGAATTAACAAATCAAAGAGTTGGTTCTTTGAAAGAATAAATAAAATTGATAAACCCCTAGCAAACCTTATTTTAAAAAAGGAGAGAAAAACCTCAAATTCATGCAATGAAGAATGAAGATGGTGAAATCAATACAGACCATGTGGAAATATAGAAGATCATCAATACCTATTTCAAAAACCTTTACTCACATAGCTTCAATAACACAGAAGAAATGGACAGATTCCTAGAAACATATGAATTATGAAAGCTGGATCAAGAAGATATAAAACTGCTGAATAAACCAATTTCAGTTTATGAAATTGAAAATGTAATTAGAACCTTACCAAAAAAGAAAAGCCCAGGTCCTGGTGGATTCATAGCTGAATTCTACAAGAAATTCAAAGAAGACTTAATGCCAGCACTCCTCAAAGTCTTTGATGAAATTGAAAGAGAAGCAATTCTCCCTAACTCATTTCTGGAAGCAAGTATTACCCTAATACCCAAACCAGAGAAAGACCCAGTCAAAAAAGAGAACTACAGACCTAACACTCTAATGAACATAGATGCAAAAATCCTCAATTAATTACTTGCAAACAGAATGCAGCAAGTTATCAAGATTACACACCATGACCAAATGGGATTCATCCCAGGAATACAGGGATGGTTCAACATACACAAATCAATAAACGTAATATACCATAGCAATAGAGCCAAAGATAAGAATCACATGATCATCTCAATAGATGCACAAAAATCTTTTGATAATGACCAACACTCATTCATGATAAGAACCCTACAGAAAATCAAAATAGATGGTCTTTATTTCAATCTGATAAAAGCCATCTATGACAAAACAACAGCCAGCATCATATATTAAATAGTCAAAAACTGAAAGTTTTCACTCTAAAATCAGGAACAAGACAAGGCTGTCCCTTATCACCACTCCTATTCAATATAGTGCTGGAAACATTAGCCAGAGTGATTCAACAAGAGAGAGAAATGAAAGGAATAAGGATAGGAAAGGAAGAAGTTAAATTATCATTATTTGCAGAAGACATAATACTCTACATAGAAGACCCCCAAAACTCCATTGAAAGACTTCTTGATGTAATAACCGAATTCAGTAATGTGGCTGTATAAAAGGTCAGCACTCAAAAATCAATAGCATTCCTGCACACATACAACAAACTCACTGAGAGAGAAATAAGAGAAAGCACACCCTTAACAATAGCATCCAAAAAATCCAATACTTAGGTATCAATCTGACAAAGGAAGTAAAAGATCTATACAGTGAAGATTACAGTACTCTGAAAAAAGAAATCGAAGAGGATCTCAGAAAATGGAAAGACATTCCTTGTTCATGGATAGGTAGAACAAAGTTTGTGAAAGGGCCATTCTCCCAAAATTGTTATACATATTTAATTCAATTCCAATCAAAATACCATTAGCATACCTCACAGATCTAGAGAAATCATTCCTAAAATTCATCTGCAACCAGAAGAGATATAGAATAGCAAAGGCAATTCTGGGCAACAAAGACAAGGCAGGAGGCATCACAATCCCTGACTTAAAGTTATACTACAAAGCTATTGTGATAAAATCTGCATGGTACTGGAATAAAAATAGACCTGGAGATCAATGGAATATATTAGAAGATACAATCACAACTACAAACACACTCAGCCACCTTGTCTTTGACAAAGGGGCCAAACATATTCACAGAATGAAAGCCTCTTTAATAAGGGGTGCTGGAAAAACTGGCTTTCCATATGCCAAAAACTAAAACTCGGCCTATGCCTATCACTGTGCATTAAACTAAAGTCAAAATGGATCAAAGATTTCAATATTAAAACAGAAAGACTAAATCTGCTGGAAGGCAAAAAAGGTACTCTGCCTACATAGGGGTAGGCAGAGTATTCACAAACAAAAATCAAACTGCACAGGAAATACTTCCCAGCATCAAGAACTAGTATCTTCCCAGCATCAAGAACTAGTATCTCATCGTATTAAAAAGTTTTTGCATGTCAAAAGAAATCTGCAAGAGAGTGAAAAGAAAACCCACGAATTTGAAAAAAATTTTAGTCAACTTTCCCTCAGACAAAGAAATTTTTTTCAAGAACATATAAAAATCAAAAAAAAATCAGGCCTCCAAAATTGAAAGACTCAATCCAAAAATGGGCATCTGAGATGAATACACAGTTCTCATCTGAAGAAACACAAATGACAAATAAATATATGAAAATATGTTCAGCATCATTGGTCAGCAAATTAAAACAACACTAAGTTTACATCTCACTCTAGAAAGAATGGCCAAGATCAAGAAAACCACCAATAACAAATGCTGGAGAGGCTGTGGGGAAAATGAAACTCTTCTGCACTGTTGGTGGGAGTGTAATCTGGTGCAAACACTGTGGAAATCAGTCTAGAGGTTTCTCAAAAAGCTGGGATGGGAGGTCCCATTTGACCCAGCTATTCCACTTCTGGGAATATTCCCAGAAGAATTGAAAGCATCATACCACTGTTATATATGTGCACCCATGTTTATAGCAACAGAATTGGTAATAGCTAAATCTTGGAAACAACCCAAATGCCCATCAACTGAGGAATGGATAAAACTAATGTGGTATTTTTATACAATGATGTACTACTCAGCTATAAAGAAGGATCACATTGAGGTTTTTATAGGTAATGTGACTTGAGACCATACTCATAAGTGAAATAAATTAAACTCATATGCGTAAATATGGTATTGTCTCCCTAGTGTAGGAAACTGAAAGAGTAAATAAGATCCAAAATCTTCAATAAATATTGTGAACAGGTAAGAAACTGCTCAAAGGGGAAAAATAACTCAGGGAAAAGGAGAAAAGAAGGAAGGGGGAAAAAAGGATATAAATTTGTATATATACACTTAAGAGAGCTAAGTAGATTATACTACTAATTCTATTAGTTCTTGGAACAACCTAGTTAACATGCACAGGGTTAGATCAATTTTGCATGTCTATATCTGGTAATCTGAGTAATTCTTTTGAAGATAACTGTAAAATAACAACCTCCGTTATGTTCCTACCACCTTCTTTTGAAATCCTGTATCATTATTGTTTTGGGGGTTTTGTTATTGTTATTTATTTGTCTCTTTTGTTTCTTGTTTTTCTTATATTTTTTGTTTTGTTTTGTTTTTCCCTCTAATACAGAAAGGATAGATGTATGTATATAGGCTTATACATGCCTTATAGAATTTCTCCTAAAGAGTTTATAAGAATTGATTTTATTATGTGTGATGGTATGAACAGTTTTTTTAAGAAAATGAGACATTATGGTAGCCATTGCTGATTTCCTGTCATCTTGTTTTGAAGTCTTATAATGCTTTTATTCTTTGCTTTGATTGGTTTTAGTCTGTTTTCTATTATTTGATTTCAATGTTTGAGGGTATGGACAGCTATTTTGAAGAGATCAAGAGACATTACGGTAACCATTGTTGATTTCCTATGGTCTGGTTTTGAAGGCCTGTAATGATTTCATTCTTTTGTTTTGATTGGTTTTATACTATTTTGTTTTGAATTTATACTATTTTATTTTGAATTTATTGTGTGTGAAAGTATGGACAACTATTTTGAAGAAAACAAGAGACATTATGGTAGCCACTATTGATTTCCTCTTGTCTTGCTTTGAAGCCCTGTGTTGCTTGCATTGTTCTGTTCTGATCTGCTTTGTTCTGTTTTGTTTTTTTCTGTTCTGTTTAAAATTTAAAAAAAGAAGCAAATCTTGTCGATAGGATAGTTGTGTCATTAGATGATGGTGATATGGCAAAGCTTCCCACAACCTTCCTCCAGAGACTTTCTACTTCATGTAAAGCAAATCAGCTAATCACAAATCTTTCTCAGGTCATAGCTTTAGTTAACAAGATTTCAAGATTTTCTTTCAGGCTCTAGACAAGTCACAATCTCTTTGTCTCAGTTTACACCCCATTTTAAAAGGAAGTAATATTCTCCCAGGAATTTTATGGAGCAGTACTCATGACTACTAAGCAATTCAAAGATCATAAGTGCTATATACTATTGAATACTCTTGTTCAGAAATTCTACAAGACCTAAATCACTATGGAATATCTTACCATTTCTAATGCATTGAGTATCCTCAGTGTGATATGAAATGTAATTTATGTTTGATTCTGAACCAATTTTTTATGTTTGCAGTGCTGGGAATGGAATTTGGAGCCTGACACATGGTAAGTAAGTGCTCTATTACTGAGTTACACCCTCAGCCCTCTTGTGTAGTTCTTGACCTCATTGAGGTCCAAAATAAAACATAAATATTTCTGTATATATACATACTTACATATACACTAAATAAAAACATATTTTTGTATTGCTTGAAAACCATAAAACCAGATGACAAATTACTTATCAGTTCTTACCTCTCTTGTTTAACAAATGAAAAAAACTGAGGCCCAGAAATGGAAAGAGATTTGTCAAGTGTCAAATAGTAAATCAATAGAAGACCTAGTACTAAAACCTGTTTTCTGACACTCTTCAAGTTCCATGACATAATACCTACTGGAGAATAAAATCGAATTTTATCAGAAGACAAAAATTGCTGATATTTTGCACACATATGCACACACCTCCCCTTCTATTCCATTCTATTCCAAATGTCTCCCTCCCTTCCTATTCCATTCCCAACTCTACTTTTAGTCCTTCCTTCCCAACTCTATTCCTTAAATGCCTGCAGGTGTCCTGGCTTCTTTTTCATGAGACAACTACAGACAAGCAGGAAGAGTGCCTTCAAGTTCTCTTCCACTCAACACATTTCAGAAATTTACACTCACCTCTTATACACCAACTTCTCCCTATCCAAAGAAGGCAATTGTGATGGATTCACCCTCAGAAAATGGTGCTTCCCCTAAGCCTAGAAAAATGGTCAAGTCCCACATCTAATTTTTAAAAGAATTTCCCCTTAATCCTTAACCCCCTAATTCAGCTTCAACCTTGAATACTGAACTCCAAGCTGGTCTACATCTGAGTGTCTCACTGGCACCACAAATTCAAGGCATCCACTCCTTAGCTTTCAGTCTCTCTCCTTAAACTCATTTGCATACCAGTCTGAGCATTCCGGTAACTATCACCATCTGGCTACTCAAATTGGAAACTCAGCTTCTTCCTTGGTTCCTTTCTCCCTGTCATGTCCTCATCTAAGCACTCCGCTTTAATGATACTGATATAGGCGAATGAAACTTTTGACCTACTAGATATCCAGTATGAGTTCGTGTTCTCTAAAATCAAAGAATGAATTTTAGGAACAATGGAGGTTAACAGCAGAATATACTTATTGAGAGAAAGAAAGCTTCCATCTGAGAGAGAGACAGAAGGGGTCCCTAGTGGGTTGCCAAAGACTCTGTCTTTTCTAGGGACTTTTATAGAGTAAAACCACAAGTTGAGATGGGTCCAAGGGGTGAAAACAGGGGAACTTGCAAGGAGAGCATAAGGTGGGACAGCACTATGGTTAACCAATAAAATTAATTGCTAAGGTAAAATTGACTAAATTACGGACCAATGGGGGAAGCAAGTCACTTAGCAAGTGGGCCATGCATACAAAGCAGTGACACTGCCCTGACTCTTCCCGTAGGGTATTGGGATGGTGACTCCTTCTTCCTCAGGGTGATAGAGACCTATTTACAATATCAGTCCTTAGGTTGTGCGTGCATTTGTTTGAACTTTTGTCTTGAGGCCTGGCCCACAGCAGGAGGTGTCTGTCTCTCCCACAGTTGCAAAGTATCTGGTCTACTGCACTGGCTCCTTGGAGGACCCAGCCCTGTCTGACTGTCTATAATATTTTTATATAACTCAGTTGTAACAATACTATGTTCTTGTACTTTTCAGGTAGTATATGGCTTTATACTCCAAACATAACCTGTAGATCTGCTATTTGGGTGTCACCTGGGAGTGCTTGTTTGAAATGCACAATTGGACTGGGAATTCAGCTCAGTGGCATAAATGCCTGCCTGACAAGTGTGAGGTCCTGAGTTCAATCCTCGCTACCAAAAAAAAAAGATGAAATGCACAATCACAGGCCCATAATCTAAATCAGAATCTACATTTTAACATATTTTTTTATACACAGTGGAGTTTTGGAAGCCCCACCTTAGCAGTGTTGGTTGAGTACATATCACCTTGCAAAGCCAGTGTTCATGCTGAAATGCTATTCTACTCCTTTGCCTGGATTATTCTTATTCATCTTTCAGATCTAAACTCAAATATCATGATATCCCTGATTTCCTAGCCCAAGTTCAACACACTTGTTCTAAAACGCCAGACATAAAATATCTTCAGATTGTAAGCTGTGTGATCTCAGTTTCAGAAATTCAACTTTGCCTTTATCATGCAAAAGCAGGCTAGGGACAAATAAAAGTAGTTGTGTTCCAATAAAACTTTATTGGAAAACAAGTCATAGGCTGAATACTGGCCCAGAGACCAGAGTTTTTAGGCACTTGTTCTAGACTGAGACAGGAATTCATACTAAAAAAAGAACCCTTTTTATATAATCCCAGGGTGCTGTGTTTCTTCCCTTCAGAGCATCGATCAGCATTTGCAGGTATATATTTATTAACCACTTAACAGTTTACCATGAGCATCACTTAGGCACCATGTTTGTCTATGTACTAACTATCCCACTTGGGCATGTGTCATTTCAACTAGTTAATTCTTGTATTAAATAAATTTGATACAATTGTTCTTCTATTTCCTGTTACATTATAAAATTAATGAAAAACGTGCAAGTTTGGCCATCATGTGTTTAAATAATTAGACTAAATAATTAGACTGGTAATTAGGGTAACGTTTAGGTTATTAGTATATCAAAAATTATTGAAAGCCATGAGGCTACAGGACAGCACCTAGGAGTTGGGCATAAATAGAAAAGCTGAGAGAGCCAAGGACTAAGTCCAGGAATTCCCTGATAATTTAGAGTTCAGCAGGATGACGAGAAACCAAGAACAAAGACTGAGAAGTTGGTAGTTGATGAGGTAAATTAAAGCACAGAGTATGGTGAGCCAAGTGAAGAACATGCTTGAAGATGAATGAATGGACCAAGTATACCAAATGTTGATGTATGATGTAGACCAAGGAGTGATCATTAAGTTTGACACCAAGGAAATCATTGTAGTCTGACTGTGGCTTCAGTGGAGAGAGAAGGAGTAGAAATGGAAAGACAAAGTGTAGACCATTCTCTGGGAAAGTTTGTTGTAAAGAGTATGAAAGCCACATAGCAGTAACTAGAAGATGTGGAGTCAAAGGAAAGTTTGTAACAACGAAAGAACATGTCTCCATGCTGACGAGGAAGATCCAGCAGTGCAAGCAAAATTGATATGGAAGGAGGCTGAAGAGAGAATAGCAGGTCACAAGTCCTTGAATAGGTGAAGGGCATTGGAAGAGCTGATCCAGGCAAGATACTACCATTTAACTCAGCATGATGGTTAGTTTGATGTGTCAACTTGACTCAGACACATTACCTACATGTTTGGTCAAACATTATCCTGGACACTTCTGTGATGGCATTTTTGGATGAAATTAATATTGAAATCAGTAGACTTTGGAACTAAATCAGATTCTGTAGCACAACATGGGCCTCCTGCAGCCAGTTTGAAGACCTTATGAAAAAGACCCACTTCTCCCTCAAGCAAGAGATAATTCTGTCTTTATAGTGCCTTTGGATATGTGCAGAAAAATCAGTTTCTCCCTGAGTCTCAAGCATGACAGCCTGAGCTTGTCAACTCCAACTCTTTCGTGAGACCATGCCTTAAAATCTATTCTGTGTGTCTATGTATGTATGTATGTACCTATTGATTGATCGATCATCTGTGTATGTGTAGACACATCCTGTTGGCTCTCTTTCTCTGGAGAACTCTAATACACTCAATATAATGGGAGAGAAAAGCAGATATATGGTTCAGGAACAGGTAGCTGGGGAGATGTGATCAAAAAAAGTTTGCAGAATTCTTATTGGAATTCTTCAGTGTTCTTAGTGAAATAAAAAGTAAGCTCATCAGCTGAGCAAAAGAATGGCATAAGAAGTATTGGGAGCCTGTGAGGAGAAGGTGTGGGAAATGTTCAATGAGGACAGGAGGAAGTGAATGCCCCAGGGGCTGTAGTTGGAGTGGGGTTTTACCTCCGAATGCCCATAGCCCTGTGAACCTCACTCTTCATTGGTGTGCGTGTCTCACTGTGGTTTCTACACTGTAGCATTCTCTGCTGCAGTACCCATGTCTGACGTGTCTCCAATGTCTAATTCTGTGCTTTATTCTTGTAGGTACTAACTAAATGATTTTTAACAAATAAAAGAATATACAAATGCAAGCGCCGCTCTGGGAAAAAGGATAGTGAGTAGTGTTAGTAGCCCTGAAGCCTGACTTCCACTATAGTCCATTCTTTCTCAATGCTGGGGCAGCTCCTCTTAACTAGTCATTTGCGCCTCTAGTTCCTGCTGCAGTCTCCTTCCTCTAAGCCAGAAGCTCTCAAAGTGTGCTACCCCAGCAGCCCACTGGTCAATTTTCCCTAACACTTTTCAACATCCTCTATCCTTAGGAATGCTTGATTGGCCTTCAGAACTCACATTAATTATAACCACTTAAAGAAACTACTTCATATTTTGCCCCAATTATCACACAAATCATTACACATGCCACATTTTAACTTTGTAACAAGGTTTATTTGATCATATATAAAATTTTTTGTATGCTTCATTTTCACACTGCATCATTCCTATAACAGGGCCATCTGCCCCCAATTTAAAAGAATTAAGAAGTCCCTGTGAAAATATTGACCCAATCATTCAGAGTACAGGAAGACAGCAATTACTAGCTCCCTGGATTCACATAGAAATAGGTCGCAGTTTAGGCAAATGCAACATAGCAAAAACGACACTTATAAGCCCAGTGGTGATATTCACAATACAAAACCATTTCACTTCACCAGAACTGGCTTTGCAGTAGTGACCAGCTCGTGTTAACTCAAAGATTCATTATTTCTGTATGAGTGTGTGTGTATTATACACAAGGATTTTGAGAAGCGTCCCAGTTCCAGAAACGAGGGCACACCTGCCGTGGCCCTGGGCTCTTGCTGGGGATGAATTGGGAGACTCAAGCACCATTTGGGTTGCAGATTATTCGGTGGCAGTCTTCTCACAGATGCAGTCTGTTCCTGGAAGTTTCTTGCTGATGCCAAGGACAGCTTCCTTTATGAAAACTAGAAACCCTGGCAAGGTGTGAATGAGGGCACAGGAACCCATGCCTTGTGCGTGATTCTCGGGAGCACTGAAGCCTAAGTGCCATCGATACAACTCTCAGAGAGAATCAATGGCTAGCACTTTAGGGAGGGAAGAAAATGATTGTGATTCTGCATTCAATTCCAAAATGTTATTTTAAAGAAATATTTATATTGTTAATGAAGACAGGAACTATAATAAGTCTTATGCACTGAATTATCATGTAATGAAGTCATTGCTCGGAATTCTGATTAACCCACTAGGTCAGTCAATTCCTCCTGCCCACTTTACAATGATAAATAGCCCATGAAGTGTTCTGTCTGGCAATGGCCTTCCTTACTCAGTGTCTTACACAATCAAAGGGGAACTCTCTTGTGTGGCGTATAACTTGATACTTAATTATGTGGTCAGCCCAAGCCCTCTGTCCATGCCTTTATGCCCAACTGGCCTTCTTCCTGCATGCCAGTTCAGGACTCCAGTGCTGAGTACACCTGCTAGATCTCAATTGAAAAAAAGCCTCTTCTGTGAGTGTCCTTGAAATAATCACCTTACTTTCACTTCTTTGAGCTCTCCTCTCTCAGCTCTCATGTAGTCAGATTGGACTGCATCATCCTGTACTTAACATACTGCTTTGTCAATTTAATGAGAAAGGGAGAAAGATGGGAAAGAGATTATATAAATCTGGGAGTCAGACTAAGGAAGGACCCTAAATCAATGTCATCACCTCCAGTTCGGTGTTTCTTAACTTTAAGGAGGAGGGCTCAAGGACCCTATCTAAGCTTTTGATGAAGGCTAGACCTCCTTCTCTTGCATCTATGATCATTTACACCCATACACATAATTTTGCATTCAACTCGAGGGAGTTTATGTATCCCATATGCTGCTCTATAGACCACAGGTCAAAAGTCATGAGTGATCAACACTGCCTTCCCCATCTTGTTGTCCAATCACATGATCAGTGATTTGCATGATACTGATTTGAGAATCATTTTATTAAACACCTGATGCATCTGATAGTTGGCCAATATCCTAGGTTCTGCCTGGGACTTTCCTCAGTCTCCATTCTCTCCAGGAGGGTTCACTCCCAACCAGGTCTTCACCAACCCTGTCTATCCATGGCTAACCCTTTCCAGTTCTCTTTGTGAAACTCATGAAAATTAGAAAACATGCAGCTGTTTTCTCTCAGAAACATACACATATAAGTATAATCCCTCTGTGTCCCCTGACCGCCCAGGTGCTTGCACGCCACCTGCCCTTTCAATCAACCCAAGAGGAAGGAAGAGCCTCCAGCATAGAGGGATGCACTTTTCCCTACACAGAGAATTTGGCATTTCAACTTGCAACTTAAGTCTATCGCAGTTGGAGTTTTGGGAGATCTGTATAATCTAGACTGCTACCTTCTTGGCTTCTCAGCTCATTATGAAATCCAGCCCCCAGTGCTGGAAATACAGGGGACTCACACACAGGTCTGCAAAGCCCAGTCTGCCTGCCCATCCCTGACCCTGCCTCGGTCCTTTAGGGAACTATATGTGAGCAGTGAGGCTGGCCTTGTCCCTCTGTGCTCAACTGAGATCTAAATCAACTTGTTTCTCTGTCCTATTCAACCCAAAGTCTTTTATTTTGGTGTCATTTACAAGATAATATGACCCAGCAAAGCCCTGCCAATGGAAAAGATCTATTTCTTGTACTGAATTCTAATTTTACAAGTGGCTTCATCTCATATCAATAGCTAAACATAGTATTACTGATTTGCCTTTACCTTGTTTGTCTGTAAATTTGATGCATTACCACTCTTGACAATAAATACTCATAAACTTTTTTCTTTTTCTTTTCAAATCCATTTTATTTGAGAATAAAAAGAAAGAAAAAAGAGGAAGAAGAAGAGGAGGAAGAAGAAGAAGAAGAAGAAGACTCATAAACTAAGCTAAATGGGTTTTAGAAATGTAGCCCCTTTGTTTGTGAAGCAGAATGCTAAAACTGAAAGAGCACGAGCTTTGGAGTCAAGAGAAAGTGTCTAAGTCACAACTGCCTTGTCCTAACCCACTGACTTACATTACATTATTTGAGTTTTCTCAACCTCAGTTTCATGATCTGTAAGATGGGGTTAATAATGCCCTCTTTGCAAGATAGCTTTAAGGATGCAATGAAAGATGGCTTCATGAAAGGGCTCTGTAAATTCAAAGTATATAAAATAATACGTACTGTTTTCTATATGTGTGATTTTTGAAAGAATGAATGACAAGTATGGAGAAAAAAGATCAATAATATTAAATGCTACTATACACATATTAGAGGGAACTCATATGAATCCCTTCTACATCATTGGCATTAACACTGAAGGATAAAAACAGAATTTCCGAGATTTTTCTAGACACTGCTCCCATCCCTGGTACTCTGAAGTCGGCATGGCTTAGATCACAGATGTTCAACCACTGGCCTGCCTAAAGCTGTATCCAATGAAGAAGAATTATCTTGGGCCACATATAAAATACATAATACGGCTTATCTAAATAAGTAATAAAACTTCATTATTTAGATTTTATGAAGTGTGATCAAAATGGAGAGCAAATGTTGCAGTTAATTTTTTTTTAATTTCTCACCCAAGCACTGTGGGAGGATTACACATGTTTAGTGAAAACAATCAGACACACAAGTTCAGATTTTAAATGGTTTCTCTTATATGAGAAATCTGAAATATAAATAAAAGATAAAATAAAATATAATAGAAAATATGGAGATAGATCCTTTGCAAACAGAAAGCGGACCAAAAGGCGGAGGGAGGGGTAAGAGAGGGATGGGGAAATGAATGAAAAAAGAATTAAGATGTGCTATGTACATGTATCAACTCTTTACAAGGAATGTGATCGTTATGTACTGTAAGCATGTGCTAATACAAAGTAAAAATAAAAATGGAGAGGAAATTGACTATAGTAAAAGACATATTGCCATTAATCCACCTCAGAATACTCCCCCTGGCTTTAAACAGATTATTCCTATTGTTCTTGCTATTTCCTGAAGCAGTTCTGGAAGTCTTCTTTCGTGAGTGTCTTTATGAGGTATGATCAATAAGAGAATAAATGCTACTGCCATGTGTCATCCAAGAGAATGGTAGACTTGTAGAAGCATTACCATGCTCCTGAACCTTATTTTCTGGATCTAGCACTGTGTGATTTCTGACTCAAAAGGAACATGAAAGGTAAACATTTTGAATTCACTAGGATATCAACAGAACAGCTGAAGATACTCTCCACAAAAGACTTCAAGTACGGCTTCAGAAAGTGGCAAGAATGATGGGATAAGTGTGTTCAAGCGTGGAGGGGCATATGAGGGAGATTAATGCAATATGTTTTTTATCGTAATATTTTTTTAAAAGTTAAAACACAAATAATACATTGTGCTCAGATTTTGTATAAGGAGGTCAACGTAAATAAAAGCAGTGAGATATTTGACATTTTTTTTTTGGAATTGATGTATCAATGTCTGGTTCAAAGAGAATGGTTGCCAAAGTTTCATAATTGAATAAGAATACTCATATTTTGCCTAACGAAAGCCAGTATCTGTCTTCCCAGGCATATGATCCTGTCAGTGAACTGAAATCCTATTCAGTAACCAATGCATTTTACTTTCCGAGTCTCACAAGCGCAAGTAATGCCGGATACATGTGGTCTGCTGTGTGTGGTGGATGCGGGAGGTAAGCCAGCACTGCACTATGTCCTTCCATACACGCATTCCTTTGCCACCTATGCAGTCTGCACTCACACACCACAAGATTGAGTCATGAAAACTAATGCTAAAAATCACATAATAATGTCAAAGTTTATGACCTTGTGGTATCACATTACCAGCTGTTCGAAACCACAGAACTGCAGGTTGGGCATACCTGCTTGATACAAAGTGAAGACCCACAGGCTAAGAGATGGGGCATTGCTCCTAATGTCAGTTCTAGCAGGTATATGCCATTTTAGATTCTGGACAATGGCAGTAATGTGGCACTCTACACTTGTCCTTGTCTTTCAGTAGAGCTAATACCACCTTCCCAATTTTCCCGACAGGATTAACTTAATTTAATAACCAGAGATAAAATAGAAAATCTCTGAGAGATTGCAGCTGAGTAGAGAGAGAAGAAAGAAAATCATGTGAGACAAGAAGAAAGACACAAAGACAGCAGTTGATGACAGCAGTGTCTTTCCTAAATCCTCCATGGGAGCTACAGGCAGAGGGGAAGTCACAGAATGAGAGAAGATAAGAAACCCTTCTCATACCAGCAGAGAGAAAGGGAGAAGGAAGAGTCCTTCAAGCAAAGATTTGGCTCGTGGATCTGCTGCAAAAGCTACGCGGTGATGATGCACAAGAGACCGTGATTACTAATCCAATTGGCATGAACCCTAGGGACGTATTTGTTGTAATTAAATTGCCAGAAAGCAAAGGAGTTTGATATACAAGCTTCAGATCAGCAGAAAAGTTGAATTCATTTTGGAGGGTGTGCTAGAAGTGGCAGCAGGGAAGGTTGCGGAAGGATTCTAAACTGGAGGTTCATGGGACATCTTTGCTTTCTTAACGAATCTAATCATAAGCCAGGCATGGTGGCACACAACTTTAATCCCAGCACTCAGGAGGCTGAGGCAGGAAGACTGTTGTGAGTTCGAGACCAGCCTGGGTGACAAAGTGAGTTCAAGGCCAGCCTGAACTGCGTAGTGAGACCCTGTCTCAAAAAATAGGGCCGGGGATTTAGCTCAGTGGCCTAAACACCTGCCTGGCAGGCACTCGGTTGTGAGTTCGATCCCGGGTACCCAAAGAAAAAGGGAATATAATCATAGATGTAGGAGAGGTTTCACCCTGGAGTAGACAGGACTGTGACATATAGAAAGTTAGATTTGGGTTTGAGGTCTGGACTGTCAAATCTAAAGTAGAAAGGAGAGTTTAGTTCCATTTAATTGAAGGACATCTTTGTGTTAATCACATCTTATACCTTAGATCTCAAGGTATAGGTCTTGCAAAGTTTTAGCTATTTGAAAACTATGTGGAAGGGGATCTGGAGATACAGGAGAGGGGCACACAGTGGGGCAAAGGTGGAGTAAAAATGATCAACAAGTAATACGTGTATGCACTAATTCCCCAAGATGAATGTACTTATTATATATCACAAACATACACTAATGATGAAAAGTGTTAGAAAGGTAATTACAGAAACTGTGCTGCATATCCACTAGGTTTCCAAGTATGTACTATAGAATGCACTAAACATTGGATAGCACAAACCTGTCCAATCATCCATTACTTTTAGGGACTGGGTACTCTTATTCCTCTCATTTGACACAAATGGGGGAAGACTGGGGCCCAAGATCCACATGTCTGTCCAAATGATTGACTCCCACCCAGCACTGCAGGCTTCCCTGACGCCAGGCTGTCCCTCTCCTAACTGCTCTTCAGGGGGTAGTGATGAAGTGTCATATCTGACACAGGGAGGGCCATAGCTATGTAACACACAGCAAGATGAGGTCCAGGAGGAAGAAACTGGATGAGAAACAAAAGACTGAAAAATAGAGAGAGAAAACAGGCAGAAATAAGGAGGACAAGGAAATGGAAGGTGGGGTGGGGCGTGGAAGTCTGAACCTTTCCTCATGCAGCAGAGATGGCTTGTGATGGTCCATGGTGGACAATAAGGAGGATGTCTGTTATAGTGTGGTTGGATGGTCCCCACTTAAGCCTCATGGAATCATGGACGGGGCTGAGTCTGGCCTTCGTGATTGGTTTGCTGTCTGGCGCTGGGATTGGTGGTGAGTGCAGCACCCACCCAGGCATGGAGCCAGCATACAGAGTAAAGGTGGAAAGAAGGTGTGTCTCTCTCTAACCCACAGGGGTTCTCATCTCTACCTGAAGGCCTCATTTCAATGTATAGTGGTAGTAATCAACAGTTTAAACTCTCCTAATTTGTGAGCATGTAGTCTCTGTCAAAAGTAGTCTCTTCTTGGTTAGCATAATCTCATGGGGTAAATGCTCAGAGTTGCAATGACCACCTATCACCTTCTACTGAATAAGAGGACAGAGACTGACACGGGGCCTATTTGTGTGGTTCCTCACTGGCCTGCCTCTATAGTAATGGCTCCATATGAGCCCCACACCATCACTGAGCTCCTTCCTGGCACCCAGGAATGCAGTGCAGGGGTAATGAAATGCAGAATCTTTTCTGTCCTCCCAGTCTAGGCACAATGTTATTCTCCACTGTGATGGCTTGATCCCCTCTCAGTCTATGACTGCCCATCAGGTCCTGTGAGTGTCAGCTCTGGTGTGCTCTCTGCCCCTGGATTAGGCTGTCCACCTGCAGTTTCTATCATGGGGTCACCTTGTCAAGTACTGCAGTGGCCTCATGGAAATCTCGCTGGTTCTCAACATTCAGCTACCTTCCATGACCCCACTGGGAGCACATAGAATCTTCTAGATCCCTCTATGCCAGGTAGTAGCTGAAAGAGAAGTGGCATCTGGCTTCATACATACCTCTCTTTCTTTCACTCTCTCTCTCTCTCCCACCTCTCAGCATGCTCCACAAGATCTTTTAAAAGACACGGTTCAATGGTTTGAATAAGCTGAAACAGTCATACGATCACCACTACTATCTAATTTTAGCACATTGTCATCTCACCAGAAAGAAACTCCACATCCATTAGCAATCAGTTCTTGCCTTTCCTCACTCTAACCTCTGGAAACCATTATTCTACTTTCTGTCTCCATAGAGTTGCCTGTTCTGGATGCTTATACATAGACTCACACAATATATGGCCTTTTGTGTCCTTTCATTCATCAGAACATTCTCAAGGATCATCTATATTTTAGAATGTATCAGAACTTCATACCTATTTATAGCTGAATAATATTCCACCATATGGATATATGACATTTTGCTTATATCTTCACCAGTTCATTGATATTTGGGCTGTTTCTACTTTTTGTTATTATGAATAGTACTGTATAAACATTCATGCACAGATTTGTGTATGCATGTGTTTTAATTATCTTGGGTGTACTATTAGAAGTATCATGGCTGGAAACACCATGTTTAACTTTTTGAAGAACTGTGAGACTTTTCCAAAGTGTTGGCATCAATTTATATTCCCAGCAGCAATGAAGCTGTAGCTATTAGGCATCTTTGTCAGTACTTGGATTGTCAAATTTTTTTATTATTATTATTGTAGCCACCCTCTTGAGTGTGACAGGCTTGTCATTTGAAATACAAAAGGGATTTTGGAAATTAGAGTTTCCCAACTCTAAAACCTACTGCCTCCCTGAGTTCTTAAAAACATCTAATTTAATGATTAGAGCCCTACAGTAAGGATTATTTTTATGAAAAATACAGTATCGACCCTCTCCCAAAGTTCTGAAACCCACTGATCGTTTGGCCAATGGTATCAGAGTGTTTCCCAGGACATGATTTAAAGAGAATAAAAGATACATTGGTTGAGTGTTTTCAAAAATGTTACTTGATTGAGGTGTGATGGTAGAAACCAATATCAATTGTATCAAAGGAAAAGGTGATGACAGTGTTGAAAGGAGCACAAATATGCCAAGTACTTAGAATTGGCCTAGAGAATTCTGAAATGAAGGTTATTTACTAATGTCCTCTGGAAAGAAAGAGTTTCAAAAAAAAAAGCAGGTTAGCAGAATTAGGTAAATGTTAGAAAAATAGGTGCTACATAATGAAATAAGAAACATACTGGGTTTTCTAATTATGTTCTGGTAATAGCTAAAATTAATTTTTTCCAAACAGAAAACATTTAATGTGGATATAGAAAAGATACACAAATTCCTATTAGAGGAGAATGATACAAATTAATGTCACAGAGCAGGTCAAGGGAAGCAAGGTCTCCAGTTTCTAATATGTCAAGGTGTTCTGGGACCTGACATGAGAAGAAAAAATGTCAAGGTCTCAAGAGGCGTGGCTTCAAGCGATTGTCTCAAGGCTGAACTCTATGAAACTGGATTCCTGGGGAATCAGCCTGCTGAGGAGGACTGCAGCCTGACACGCTGAAAGGAGGCTTAGTCAAAATCTGTCTTTGTGAACTTAGTCAAGTTGGTCATCCTTCCTGAGCCTTGGGGTATTTATTCATCAGTTACATTAGAGATAATATTTAGTCCAAAGGGTTGTTGTGAAATTAAATTAAATAGCATGGCAGGCACTCAGTATTATTATTGATTATAACCACAGTGCTGTCAAAAGGGACAGAGGGATATTAGAAGCTAGGCACTCTTGGCATTACTGAATGTTAACTGTGTCAAGTTAGCAGCAAACATCATACCCAAGACTGGGAAGGTTAGCAGCAAGCATTATCCAGAGATAAGCAATACACTCGGCTATGAAATATGGCAGAAAATGCCCGTGGAAGGAGGTAAGTTGAGTATTCATTATAGGCGAATGAAGAAACTCCATGTGATTCCCCCCAAAATCTTGACTTTCTCTTTAAGCCACAGTGTGGTGGACTGTGTAGTTTATCCCTTGTGATTCTGCGTGGGCACTTGGCAAAGCCCTGCCCCCACTCCTCTATGGCCATGGTGGTCTCTTCTTTGTTCTCCAGCACATGAAGCCTTCATGGATCTCCTGGTTTGTTCACTTGCAATTTTTTACACTCCCGCCCAGTATCTCTGCATAACTTGGGCTCTCCGTACCTCCAGGCCTTTCCTCAAACATTACTTTCTCATCAAAGCTTTGTGACGCTTTTGTTGACCATCCTGTTTACTGTGGCTCCCAGGACTACCTGCCACCTTTCCATGCATGTGGAATTCCTTCCCTTGCTTTGTTCACCATCTGTCTAATATTCTGTCTAATGTGAGCTCCCCTAGGGCAGGAGTTTACCTCTGTTGTTCTTTGCTGGATATTCAGTGCCCTAAATAGCATCTGGCACAGAGCAACAGCTTAACATTTCTTAAAAGAATGATTTTGTTCAATACCAGGGCAATCACATGTTCAGGATCAGAGGCTAAAAAGAGTTAGATTAAAAGGGGTGGGAAGAGAAAGGAATGCAAGAGAAGGAGTGAAGGAAATCCTAACACAGACCCCCCTTCCACTGAGTGTCACCTGGAAACTCACTGATAAGGTCTACGGATGAGCAGAGACAAAAAACACAGTTGATTACAGTTGCATGAGGCCAGGCCAGGAAGTCTGATTCAGGTTCAGGGTAATTTTCACTTTGGTTTATTCTCAAAGCAGTAGATCCACAGTGCAAAAGATCAGATCGCATAAGGATTCAAGGGTGGTGTCCCTGCTCAGGCTTCCTTTTCCTCTCACATAGGCATTCTCTGAATCCTGCAGTGTTAGTTGCTCACACAGAAGATACATCTACTAGGTTAGAGATGTTGGGAACAGTGGGGTCGCAGTCTTTTCTATCTTCAGTGTTGTGGATTGAATGTCTGTGCCCCTCCCCCACCCATATACTGAAGCTCTAATCCTCAATGGAATGGTGTTGGAAATTGGGCCATTAAAATTAGATAAGGTCCTGAGAGTGGGGCCATCATGAAGGGATCAATGCCTTTCTAAAAAAGAGACACTGGGCCAGGGATTTAGCTCAGTGGCGTTAGTGCTTGCCTGGCAGGCACAAGGTTGTGAGTTTGATCCCCGGTACCAGAAAAAAAAAAGTTTAAAAAATAAAAAAAAACATTAAAAAAGAGACACCAGAGCATCTGCTAGCTTGTCCTGTCCCTTTGCATGCTTATTGTTGTGTTTTACATACAAAAAATGCCAATATACAGATACGAGTAATATGCAGATACATTTTATAACAATACGAGGTAATAAAGATAAGATGATATCTACAAAACTAATAATGTTTCCAAAGGGTTGTGCACACAAGGTTAGGCAAACATTGTCCTAGTAATTTCTCAATTATGAGGTACAGTTATTGAATGAATGAGTAAATGTCACATTAGGTTACTCGATCCACGTGAGGGCTCCAAGCAAAGATAGGAAGCACTTGAAATAAACGTCTTAAATGTTAGAATGTTAAAACTGAACCAAAAATGTGCCCTGCATGAAAAACTATTTGCTTGTGAGATGGAGTTGTGCCTTAGCATTGAACACTGTACAGTACCCGGAGACAGCACTGAGGTTTGTAATATCATTTACCATTATGCTGAAGGACTCCATACTGCTGAACTATTCTAGTGCATGTTCCTGGGTTCACCAGAAGGAATGGCCATGTAAGCAAAGAATGAATTGAATTTCAGTCCTGACTTTGTCATGTACTATAGCACAGGTATGGGCCGAACATAAGGAAAACAATATCTGCCCAATCGATCTCCTAAGATCATACGAGGAGCCAAAAAGTGAAAGTGTTTCATATTTATGGAACATTATTTTTATCAATGGCCATCATTAGTGCAAAGTTCCCCAAAGTGCAAGCTGGAGACACGTGTGTCCAGGGAGACCGTGTATGCCATGCTGTTTTTCTGCCAAGGGTGGAAAGGACACAGGCATGGAAGTGCTGATCTTTTGCCTACTCAGTCTGTCAGCCTCCACTTGTACATTGCCTTGCTGTGGCTCTGTCATCTCTGATGCCTGCCTTCTCTGTTCTTTTATTCTGTCATCTTTCCTACCCACTCATTTTTTGCCATGGTGGAGTTTCTGTAGTCATCACTAGCAAATAAGAAAGCCCTTGTCTACTATAATCATGTTTTAAATGCAAAGTAACAGGAGGCAAAGAAGCCCTCAAATGTTGTCACCTGAGATAATAAGAATTTTCGTGGAAAATTTGATAATTCAGCCTTGTCATCTAGATGTCATGCTGTGAAACGTGAAGTGGGGGTGGTGTCTGTCAGTCTTATATTTCCCAATTCTCTCCTTCACCAAATTGCCATTTTATGTTGCAAAGTAATCATAAATAAAGGGCTTTCAACTTGTTTTTTTAGTTTTGCAAAGGTAGGTTTACAATAGCAAAGGCTGGGGTTAATAATTAAGAACTTTCCTGTCCTAAACTGCTCTGGTTCTAGAAAGCTATTCTCTTACCAGCTATGGGCTGCTACATAATAAACAAATACACAAACAACAACAAAAAAACAGGCTTTACTAATCCATCTGACCAAATGCAGGTAATGAGTCATCTATGGTGCAAAGCTGATCAAAACTTAACTGGTTTTATAAATTCCCTTGACACATCTCAAAACCTTTACCACATTATGATCAGAGCACATATTAAAATAGAGTGCATACTGATTGCTCAAATGTAGAAGGCTACATCCCATGTACAGTAGACCCTTAAGTTGCAACCCTCCTGACATTCGAACAACTTGGGTTATGACCAGAATTTTAGTTTTAACTTATAACCAAAGTCTAGATTTATGACCTGAATGCTGGTCAACTGTGCTTCCAGATGGTCTCAGATAGATTTAACCCTTAAAGAGTTATGGAAGGAACATTGGAACAGCCTTTTCTGTATGGGTTTCATTGAGAAATCCTGGGCCAGTAACTCTCTAAGAACACTGAGATCTGCCTATATACAGGAGGAAGACTTTGAAGGCTGTGGAGAGGAGCCTGAGTCTTCAACTGACAACTTGAGTTACAACCAGCTCTCTGGAATGAATTGAGTTCATAAGTCAAGAGTCCACTAGCAATTTTGAAGGTATAAAACTTCACCAACTTGATCTCCCAGGTGCTGTACTGCCAACAGAACTAGAAGAGATTGCTGCTTAGGTATTGCCAAAATCTCGACAAATTAGCAACAGATCACTTCTGTACCAAATCAAGTCTTAGCCATACCTATAATAGTTCAAATCACCCGTTCATCTTTTTAGCCATTTCTGCCTCCTCTAATTCAACTGAGCACAGTTACTCCTTGCCTCCTCTGAACTGTTACCATAGTTGCACCAGTGGTTTTCAACCTGGGTCCCCAGAAAAGTCTCTCAAAACCCCACCGTTGACTCTACACTCTAGGCCAGTGATGGGAACCTTTTAGGGACCAAGTGCCCAAACTGCAACCTAAAACCCACTTATTTATGGCAAAATATCAACACTGTGATTCAGCCAGAACACTGAGGTTTTAGTTTAGGAAAAGCAACTGTTACTGATGCTTGGCTGCTGGGACAACTTGGCTCGCATGCCAACAAAGAGGACTCTGGGTGCCTGCTGTAGACCACATGCCATGGGTTCGCCACCACAGCCCTAGGCCGATTATATCAGAATTCTCAGGACTTGAAAGCCGGGCATCAATATTTTTATAAACATTTTGTTGAGATGTAATTCATTTATCATACACTACATTGAAAGTATACAGGTGAATGGTTTTAGTATATTTACAATCTTACACAAGTATCAGCGCTATCAAATCCTAAAACACTTTTTATCAGTGTATGCCCATTAGCAGTCACTGCCCCATTTCTTCTCAGTTCCTACCCCCTCAGTGCTTGAGGACCAATATATCTTCTGTCTCTACGCTTTTGCCTATTTTGAATATTTCAAATAGGTGGAATCATGCAATACGTGGCTTTTTGGGTCCAGTTTCTTTGAGGCATCAGTATTTTTCAAATATTCTTGGATGACTCAAATGAAGTCAGTGATGAGACTCTAGGGATGATTTTTTATTATTTTTTAATTAGATTTTTATTGGTACATTTTAGATATACATAATGATCACATTCATCTTAGAGAATCTGTACCTGTACATGATATAACTTGTCTTTCTCCCACTCCCCTATCCTCCCTTCAAAATCTCTCCCCTCTCCCCATTTACAAAGCTTTGTTTCCATGCTTTCCTTCTTTTCTCATTTTCTAGGAATGATTTACATAGATGACAAATACGCTATGTCTTAGCCTATGTTTCTATTTTTGTTTACATGTCTGTCTCTTTATTAGATTGGAGTTCCTTAAAGCCAGGAAGCATATCTTACTTTTGTTATACTCTAAACACTTAACCCAGTATCCATTCTACAGTAATAATTCAATAAGCATTTGATGAAAAAAATGAAAGAAAAACGTATTATCCTATTACAGTGACTCCATTTTGTGAGTTTCTTATGTATTTGACACAAATTCTAATCCTCAGGAAAGGACAAACATTAAATTCTTACAGACTCCTCGTATGATCTCATGCAAGGTGTACTGTTTCATGCCATTCAGAACTGGGAATATGGTTTGAGAATCAGAACAAGGAAATTCCGTATCCTACTGGGGCTCAAAGCCACTCAGGAAGTCAGTCAAATCATGCACACGTAAGCAACCAAACAAGCTAATTTGAAGCTATAGTATGATGAGACATAGAATCGAGTGATGAGTGATGAAAGAAACAGTGAGTAGGAAAGCGGGAGAAGAGAGCTGCTTCAGACATCTGTGAGAGGAAGACCTAGTCTTTCAAATTGATTTCATATGCAGAAACCAGCTCCAAATCAAACTGGTAGACGGAATGTACAAAGTACAGAGAAAATTGTTAATCAGCAATTTAAAATAATGAAGATAATTTTAAAGAACACTGTGTTCAACAGCAACCGCATAATGTGGGGAAAGAACATTGGCCTGGGAATCCAAAGCAGTTTTATGCTTAAGTGTGTCACTTCGAAGGACATTGGAGGACAGACATTTGATGTCTTCTCTTATGCCTAAATGGCCGCAAGATCTGGGGAAGAGCTGCATTCCCACAGAATCCAGGGGAAGACATCATCCAAGTGACCAAGATTTATAGATCCTTACATCAATATTCTACAATCCTTTTTGCTTATGGGTAGTATGGATGAATTACTCCACTTCTCACTTTGTTAGTATTGTAACTCTATTGGTTATCCCTCCTTTCCTATATTTTCAACTTTTCTTGATTTGCTGGCTCTTTCCCACAGACATTTAGATGGATTCCCCAGTCTCCTCCATTATGCTAAGCTCAATCAAGGCCCTATGTGCTTCTCCCACATCACCGGATTTTTTGACAGGAGAAAAAATAGTTACATATGTAAGAATAATAAAGCTAAGTAAATATTTCATAGTGCCAAATCTGAAGGTGAGAATACAAAGTTCTTATTTTTCAGTCTCAAGACTAGAAAAGACTGCATATTCCTTAGTCATTGTTCAAGCAGTGAACAGAGACCACCAGCAACAATTTCACACTACTGATCTCCATGAACGTGGTGGGGGGAGGCCAAATTGGGAAGTGGAGCTACATAGATTAGCATTATCCTTGGTTTCCTCTGTAGTTTCCCATAAGCCAGCAGTACTGAAATGCCAGACATCTTTAATAAGTCTCAAGTTCTTCTATGCAAACGAGATCTTGATATAATACTGAACTCCCACATAGAACATGGTTGCAAATAACCGAGTGATTATCACAAAGTTCTGTGTACTCAGCAAGGTTGAGAAAACAGTCACCTAGAAATGTCAAATGATGTGAAGGATTGGGAAGCATTTCATATTTTAAAAGCTACATGCTCTACAACTTGCTCGCATTTTCTATTTTTCTGCTATATTCAAGTCCAGCTGATGCATTTCTATCAGTTTCTTTGTTAGTCTATTTCTTGATATCTGCAATAATAATTGTTTAATTGGCTGTGACTTAATGTAGCTTTTCTACTTTGAGCACTAGTTTTTGAAGAAGTTTACTAAAAGAAAAAAATACATTTCAAACAAGAGGGAGTGGAACAAGAGAGGGAATGGAACAAGAGGGGGCGAGAGAAACAGAGACACAGACACACTGCAAGAGAGAAGAACTGATTACCAACAAGAGGCCAAAACACAATCATACTTCCTGCTAATAGTATACAGTATTTGAGTTCACAGCAGAAAGGTGGAAAAGCTGGAACCTTACTGTATCTTGGGTAAAGCAAAGCTCCTAGAGATGAAGAATTAGCTCTTGTTAAAAGAGCTAATGGTTATTTAATTTCTTCAAGGACATTTGGAAAACTCTCAAGAAATATGGTATTCGAAATTGTTACAGTACAAAAAAGAAACAAAAATATTGCAGCAGGATAAGGCTAAATATTAAACTGTGATCATTTTGTTCAATTAGAAGGCTTATTAATAACTATAATTTTCTTGCTAGCTTTCATATTAAGCTCAACATTGTCTCTTGAAATTTGAAGTCTCCTTTCTTTGTTTTTCTCTTAAAAAGCAAATAATTCCTAAATTAGCAGGAGTATAACTCTCCAGTAAGGAACACAATCTACTCTAATATATGTATACATTTTCTCTCTGTGGGCTTCAAACCTTAATTTATTAATATATCAAGTCATTAAAAACATGAGTGACTGGCTTAAACATTTAGGAAAATACAGAAGGGAACAATTGTGCATTGAGAGAGAATGGACTGGAAAATCCAATAAGTCATTTCCATTCCAAGTCAATGATACATTTACAAGTAACATTACTAGAATTTGTAGTAATACATAAATTATACTAAATTAATTATGAATAGCTAAACCTTTATTTACAGCTGTTGTCATCTCCACATTTCTTAGGAAAATCCTTAATCACCCACATGACAAACCAAAGGTAAAATGTCAAGCACTGGAATTAATATGCCCTGCTGGTGCCTTCCTTTCCAAAGTGAAGAAGGCCTTTGCATTGCCAGTCACAAATCAGCTTCCTATGGATGCTAAAGCTGTCAGACATTGTTTCAAAGCAAATTGGACCACAACTGTGCCTCATCTATCCCTGCATCTCTAGGGTAGAGCATAGGAGCCGGTACCAAGCAGAGCAGGAACTATGTGAATGGCTGTGGAATGGTGCTGAATCTTGCCACTTTCCCTCTCCAACATTCCGATGATGATTAGCAACGAATCTGGGACTACAGGTAACAGAAATACATTCTGCCAAGTTAGCACAATGTTATATACGTCTAATGCCTTCTTTAGAGACCCAAACCATAGCTAGTTGTGGAAACTACTATCAAGAATATTCAGTCTCTCACAAAATGTAGTTGGAACCCACTGGCCTGAGAGATCACTGTTGCCTTTATACACTTAACAGAAGTATTAAGTTGTCTAAGAATATACTTATTCCAGTGATTACCCCAAGTTAGACTCACATAAAACCACAACATAGCTCTCTTTGTTGTATTTTTGCCAGTGGGGATGAACAACTGAGTATAAACAAAGTGATCTTATTGATTCAGTTTTCCGTGTGACTGTAATATTTTTATTCCTTTAAAGGAACGTTGTCATAGGAATGTGCCTTTAAAATCTCATATGTTAAATCATGTAACTTTTAGCTAGGGCCAGTGAACAATGTAAAGTCTCTTCATCAATTTAATAATAGTAGTGTGTTTGTAAATGTCCTTAGAAGGATGCATGTCAATCTCATTAGCCTTTCTCCACAGGATAGTTAAAAAAAAAACTGAGAACAAAACTACATTAATTCTGCTTACCTGGCCTAAATATGTGCTTATCTTAGTGGAGTTCTTTATTGTGAAATAGTTCCATAGCATTTTAATCCTCGGATCTCAAAGCAGTTATGAAAATTACATAATTTCTATCCCTGTTCTTTAATACACAGAATTTTATTTTGTAAGTCAAACTCATCCTAATCTATAGGAATGATATTTTCAGTAGTGTCCATGGGCAAAGCATTCTTATATCTTTCCTTGACTGTCAGTCCCTCTGTGCTAGAAGCTAGAATTTCAAAGATTAAGCATAAAGATTGCAACCCCCAACCCTCTTCCTAATCAGTACCCAAGCTTTGTCTCACTCAGGTAAGCAGACCCATAAAACTACAAATGAGCTTTAGGAGCAACAAGCAGAAAGAAGCACAAAAGCATGACTTGTCAAGCATTGGTCAAGAAAGTAATCTATAAGTTTGTTCTAGTACTGATGTCAAAAACAGTAGAAAATACTGAGTTCTGATAGCATTACCCTTTCCTTAATCTTCCCTCCAAGGCTCAGCATATGAAATAGCCTTAAATCTTTGTCCTACACTGATCTCATAGTTTAGATTTGGCATAACATGCAAATTATGAACATAGATTCTGGATCAGACTGCCTGGGTTCCAATCCCAGCTCAAATTGTAACCAGCTGTGTGATCACATTCAAGCAATCACATCTCTCAGTACTCCCATTTCCTCTTTGGAAACAGCAGGGAAATAAAGACCACAGAGAGTTGCATGAGAATGAAATGAGTTAATGTGTGTAAATATTTAGAGCCATGTCCAGCATAGGACACATACTTCACTCAGGTTGCTATCACCACCATTAAGGTTATGATCTCCCTCTCTCCCCAGTGTGGTGGCCCGCAGGTTATTATTACTCCTTCTGTTCACAGGATCAGCCACCGTTTCTTTATGGACTCTGCAGACACTTCAGCACTCACTATACACTAAGTCTGCTGTTGCTGTTGCCTAACAACTGCTAGAAGCTAGAGTTTCCAAAATAAGTGTACACGTTCCCTGCCCTTTAGAGGCAATCCCTAACCCTGTCCCTTTGCATTAGCCTGACCTTGACTCGCTCAGATATGCAAGCACATTAATTACAATATGTGGAGGATGATGCTAAGATCCCAGCATGAATCACATGGGCTGGTGCCCTTAATTCTTCATCTGTGATACTCACAGTGGCTTTCTCTCTAACTTCACCTTTCTACATTCAACAAATATCCATTGAACAAAATGTCTTTAGCTACCATACTGTGGCAGACAGAAACTTTATGCAAATAAAATTAATTCTAGATGTTAGAAGGTCATAAGTACTAAGGGAAACAGACCATAACAAGGGGTGACAGATATATAAATAAGGTCATTAGAGTGGGTCTCACTGAGAAGCTGAGAGACAAGCAAAGAGGTAGCCCTAATGTGGCCTGGGGGAAGAATATAAGCTGTCAGACAGACATCAGCCAAGGTCACGATCCTGACCTACAAGCAACGTGCTGTGTTCCAGGAACAGGTAGGTGGGCAGCATGGTTTGTCCTCGCCTGCCACTTCTTCCTTTCCCGTCATCTAGAGAGAGCACTCAAGATGAAACAGGATGGGAAGCTGACTCAGTCCTGCACCACAGCAAAGGAAGGCCACTGTGGACATGTGAAGGAAGTGCCATTTCACTCATTTACAAATGCAAGCCCTGTGGCTTAGAAAGGTGAAGTGACTTTCTTGTGGTCATGAGGCAGTTAAGTGGCGAAGTCTTAAGGTTTGTTTGCCATTTTCTAGAAGAAAGTTCCTGCAGGTTTTGCCCACAGCGAGCACCCTAGCCCCTTTAATTTGGGCAACAGCTGGCTAGGCATCTCTGAGTACTCACCAGAAAATACCGATCAATCTGCATGCGGGGTGCTTACTTACCGCCAATACATAGTAAGGATTTTCAGTCCTAGAAAAGAAAATACAAGTTCCATCTTGTTTGTTAGACGTTGGTAGGGAGCAGATTGCAGGGAGAGTGGGGGTTCAGCGTGGCTACCTAACCCACAGAACAAGGCCTCTGATGGGCCGTTGCCTATCTCTTAGCCAGAGACCAACAGAAATAACTGCCTTGAGGGCCGAGATGTCAGACAGAGATTTCAGATGAAAGCATAGGCCAGGAAGTGGCTTCTGAAGCAATAGAAAGCCTATGAAGGCAGCTTGCAGCCTTTCCTGTGTGCGTGCATGTGAGTGTGCGTGTGAGTGCATGTATGCATGCATGAGTGTGCACATGTGTTCAGAAGAGCAGGAAGGCTGCAAGGGGAGTATCATGGAGTTAAATGGATTTATGTATAGATTCGTTTTACCAGAAATTAAAATAATCTTTCCCTGCTCAAGTTACCTTAGTTTTTCCTACTTGATGGGATCTTTAAAATTAAAGCAGCGACTTTTCTTCTTTGGTTACTAATTCGCATTTCCTACATGCAGTGGGCACACGTTAAAATCCTTCAAAAGATGCATCCAAGCTGCCATGGACGCAACTCTAACCTAAGGCACAAAGAGCTACAGAAACCATGCTCTTTCCCTCTGCAGACAGGAGACACCTGAGCAGCCAGGTCCTGAGCTAACCTCCAGTGAAAGCTAATCTGTGGCGTCTCCAGAGAACAGCAACCTGCTCCTTCTCATACATGCAACCCATGAAATGACTTGAATCAGAGGGAAAGAAACACACAGCATGTTGGTTTCAAAAAGCTGGGCGGAGCTGATCAGGGAACTGAGGACAGACTTCTCTCCTTTGCCAGGGGAGGTGCCTCTTGAAACTGGAAACAATTGCTCAGCCCTTGAGCTCGTAGTGTTATTTTGCAGCACTGTAACCTAAAAACTACTCATAAAGTCATAGAATAATGTTTTAAATTTGATTAAGTTTTTGTTTTGTTTTATTTGCATTGCCGGGGTTTGAATCCAGGGCCTTTCACACGAGGCAAACGTTCTATGCCGCTGACTGAGCCATACCCCAGTCAATGTTTTTTGTTTGTTTTGAGACAAGGTCTTGCTGTGTTGCCCAGGCTGGCCTTGAACTTCTAGTCTCATCTGATCCTTCTGTATCAGCTCATCACTTAATAAAGATAAACGTAAATGAGAGAGTTGAGAGTAGGCTCAATATATCTTTGTGATTTATGATTATGGGAGGAAGGGTAGCGTTGTGAAACTAGAGACACAATGCCGAATTCCAGTCTGCCTTTTATTTGCTGCATGGCCATGAACTATTGGGTTAACCTCTCTGAGCCTCAGTTTCCTCCTCTGAGAAATGGCAATGTTCTACTTGATAGGACTGCAGTGAGGACATGGGGATCCACTGTTAGAGTGCCTGGAGCAGAGCAGGCTCTCGGGGAGTGGTAGCTGTTGCTAACTCCCACTGCTGAGTCTTTGGATGGATAAAGTTCAATCTAATAACTCTGCCAGTGGCTGTTTAGCAAGGTTCCAAAATATTGTAAAGAATCATTTGCAGACTCATGATGGATGTCTCTGTTCCTTTCCTACCTAATTCTAAAGCCTCCTTTCCCATTATTTTGAATGCAGATGCCAAAGTGGTTGCATATATACATATGTGTATGTGTATATGCACATGTATATGTATATACAGATGTATGTGTACATACCCCTCTGTTCAAATTCTGTCACAGCTCCCATCTCATGACAGTAAAAGCCCACATTCTTTCACGCCATCTAAAGTCCTATCTAGCCAACTCCATCTCCATCTGCAGTGGCACCTCCCACTGCTTTCCTCTCTCCCACTCACGCAATCTCCTCTTGGCTATTCTCCAAACAGATGAGGCAGACCTCTGCCTCAGGGACTTTGCACTTGCTATCCCCTCAATATGGAATACATTTTCCCCCAGTAGACAAGCAATATGCTCTCCCGTTTCCCTGAGGGTTCTGTTTAAATATATTCGAGGCTCTTCCTAGCCACTCTATATAAAGGGTCCCATCCTACCCTGCCTTCCTTGCCGCCGTACCAGGATTTACTCTGAATTATCAAGTACATGATATCCAGCGCTCTTATGTGTCTCCTAATGCTCCCGCCATAGAATGGACAGCCCCTTAGAACAGGCATTCCTACCTGTTTGTGTTCATTGTTTTGCCCTGAGTTCCCATAACAGTGCCTGACCTTTAGCAGGCAAGTGATATATACTTGTTGAATGAATGGTTAAGAAAATAAAGAAATTACTTACATTAGCTCTTAGAAAACTTAACACTGCAAAATTGGCATCTCAGAAATGAATCTGATAAGCACTAAAAGCAATGGCCTGACAAAGCAGGGATAACATGGTGATCGCTTGTTGCTGGTTCACATGACATGTTTGAAAAGATCAAGCTTTAGGAGAAAGGAAACTGAACCCGGTGAGACTCAGAAACCCTGACAGCAAGTGTTCTGACTTGATGAACAGAGTTGGGAGGTTCTTAGACACCCAGATGTCTCCCATCTCCTTCTCAGATCTGCAGACTAAAAGGTTTGTACTTTAACAGGATAACCTGGTTCCACAGGTACATGTAGAGGGTGGAGAAGCCCAGTGCACGGGGTTTGTGAGCTCTCGCTTGGGATCCAAATCCCTGCTCTTCAAAGGCACTCACCTGAAAATTTCAGACTAGGCCTGAAAGCTTCCTGAGCCTCTGGTCCGTCAGCTATAAAATGGGTATTACCGTAACACTCAAGGAATGGGTGAAGACATTATAGCAACGCAGAGGTGCGGTAAATATTTATTGTGTATGTGCTGACTGATGATCTTCATAAGTATCAGCCTTATTAGCACTCAACATTATTTAGCACTCAACATTAACCTGTGAGGCCTGTGCCAATATTATTCCCATTTTATAGATGAGGAAAGGGAGACTCAGGTAGGTGTAAAGACTTACCCAAGGACAATCAGTGAGGAAGGGCGGACAGGCTCACCTGAACTCAAGTAAGCAAGTGAGTGCCCAAGTCAGTGCCGGACTCACTATCTAACACAGGTAGCTGTCTTTGAGGTCCTTTGGTTCTCATCCTGGTCAATGATACAATCTTTCATTTTCTTGTTCTTCACTTCTCACCTTGCTTAGAGGCCTGCCGAAGGCTCCTCAGCTCCTCTTCTGCCCCAGTATAAACCACAGATTCCTGAGATCAAGCCTCTCCGGCAGGCTGGCCTTCTCTGCAGAGTTTGTCACTTGCCACAACCCCCACATCCAGGTGGCCTATTTCCAAGGTGGAACCCTTCCCTACCCTTCTCAATCAATACCTTCCATTAACTTCAAGCTCACGGATGAGTTGAGGGTCATTACATGCCACCTTCTGTTTGAACCATTCCTTCCTTTAGCGGACATGAAGACAGGGTCCCTTCCGAGTGTGAGGGGAATGGAAAAGTCACATCAGCACAAGAGTGCCCATCTGGCTGGCACAATCTTATGCAGCGTTCCACGTGGTGCAAGAGTATGTGTGAGTCCTGGTGCAAGTTTGAGTATGTGAATGTATACATGCATGCATGTGTGTGTGTGAGGATACGTGTATTAGATGAGTGAGAGTACACTGCAGGAAGTGAAAATGCTGTACAAAATGGAAAAATTAGGTGGTGCCTATTCATTGTAAAAAGGACTCCTCATTTGGACAAATAACTTGGTATAATAGTTCTTCAATTAGCAAACTGTAGTCATTGAAAATGTAAGTTGACTGGCAAGTGCTATTTAAGAAATCAGAATAACATAAACCATGAGATCTGTAAGACACCGCAACACAGGAGCACACAGAACACCCTCTCATCCCCACACATGCACAACTACCAAAAATGGGCAATTCCAATTGCCATCCTACTTGGAGTGGTGGTTCTAAGACAGGGTCCATGAACTTCTTCTGCAAAGAGCCAGTTAGTAAATATACTCAGTTTTGCAAGCCAGATAATCTTTGGGGCAACTGTTCATTTCTGCAGCAGTAGCTGGAAAGTAGCCACAGATAATATGGAAATGAATGGGCATGGCTGCATTCCAATAAAATTTATAAAAATAGGAGGCGACCTGAGTTTGCCTAGTGGACTCTAAATTACTGTTACAAGGATTAAAGAATTTATGTTCAATGTAATATTGTAATATCCACTACGAAGAATGAGATTCTTGTATGGGAAAGGAAAGTCATCTAAGACAGACAGAGAGAAGTGAAAGAAGGCCAGTGTGAGGAGGTGATGCCTTTGTGTAAACTAAGCAAGCTATGCATGCATATATGCAGAGAACAAATCTGCAGGAAATGGACCCTGAACAGTTAGCTGAGACAGCTGTCTCCAGTGGTATAGGAATACGTATGGGGGACAGTTACTCTTTTTATTATATGTTTCCACAGTTCTGATGAGGTTTGGAAAGAGCAAGCATATGTGTGCAACCAGAAAAATGATATACCTATGAAAAACAGTATGCACGCATTTTTAAAGATATAAAGATTTCCATAAGAGCTATCATCTTTATTACATTTTTGAAGAAAACTAATGTTCCATAGATGTAAGTCATGCCACTACCACTTGATACTAAGCTCTGTGAAAAGAGGGACTATATAACCATTCTTTGTATCTTTGTATATTCAATAACATACACACATAGAGAGAGACAGAGAGAGAGGGCAAGAGAGAGAGAGAGGGGAGCAGAGTAGGTGGCCCAGAAATGTGAACACGGTGTGGATTCACTTCCTACTGTAAAAGGGATCTACAGTCGGGCAGGGAACAGTGGAGTTTACTTTCAGAAAAAGCAAAAAGATCCCCATTTCATACACAAAGGCCAGGTAATAAACCCCACACCACTGGGTGTTTATTAGAAACGTCAGATTGCATGACAAAGGTGCTAGCTGGCGGCCGAGTTACATTTGTGTCAGAGCTTATTTAAAAACAACCTTTCAGCAAGTAGGCCTTAAATATATGCATGATAAAGATCTAGATTGTTCGGGGAAGAAACAGAAGAGATAGAAATGTGCTTATTTCTGAACCAAGGTTGGGCTGCGCTGGCTGATTTTCACCAGCCCGCCTGGGATGATAGATTCTCTCCCGGGCCTCTCAGTGACTCATCTTGAAAGCTCATGCATGACATGAGGTCCTGTAGCTTTGAGGAGGACTTCTCAGTTCCACATTCTGCACCTTCTCCACAGGTGGGAGAATGTTTTCAGGGTAGCAATGCACACTTGCACAATGACTGACTTTTCCAGCACAAGATTCACTAAGTTCAGTAGAAAGAGCACTAAGCTGGGAGTCAAGGATCCTGAACTTCAGTTCTGCATGTCCTTGGGAAAAAATGAGCTGGCCTCCCTGTGCCTCAGTGTTCCCACTATAAAATGGGGAAAACAATATCTAGTTCCTCTTGGGGTTGCTATGGCAACAGAGCATGCCTCCTGACACTTTACATGCAGTGAGTTCACAGTGGATGGATGTTGGTCATTTTTCTTCAGTGCTTGCTTTTTTCTGTGGTCCTTCTCAGCTCATAAACGACTCAGCTGACCATCACTTCATCACTTCGTCCTCACAATCCTTTGGGAAGTAGCGATGGTTCAATTACTACCATCCCATGACCTTATACAAACGGGAGACCAATGCTGAGAGTGATTCATTGAGTGATCCAAGGCCTTACTGTGAGCATACAAGCCCAGAGCCTAAGATCTGGGTTTTCCCTCCATATCCTTTCTGCTCCCTGCATTCAATCCATACATATTTCCGGGGTCCTGGCCCTTTACCATGGTGTTCAATGTGTCATAGTTACATTCTCATTGATGAGACACAATACCCCTGAAGAGGTACATGGCAGAGAAGAAATATCTCATGGCATGGCAGCGAAGGAGAGAGAGAGACAGAGAGAGAGAGAGAGAGAGAGAGAGAGAGAGAGAGAGAGATCAAGGATGAAGAAGAGAGATGGAGCCTTCCAGGCCACGTCCCCAGTGACCGACCTCCTAAAACCTGGCTTCAGCTCCCAACATCACATTTAGCTATAAAAGCATCAGCAGGCCAGTCCACCATGAGTATCATGCCATCATGATCCAATCACCTCCCAAAGCCCCACCTGCGAGCATATGAGGCTTTGGGGGACACCTAGATATAAACCATAATGCCTGGATAGGGAATCAGACTCAGTCCTGGCCCTGGAGGATACACAGATAAATTGGGGAAAAAGACTGCTTTGGTTTTGTAGACTCAAATAATTAAAATCTGGTGTGATAATTAATACCAGGAGATATGTTTAAGTCTCCATGAGGAATTGTGAAGAGGAACAGAGTTGACCCAGCCTACCTCAGAAACTTTGTCCAGTTAGGTCTCTTTTTGATGCTATAAAATGAAAATGTTTTTTAAAAATTTAAAAATCTTTGCAGAAATATCTCCATAGGAAAGCACAAAGATAAAAAGACAATTTAGCTCCTGAAAAGTATTTCCTCCTCCTTCATAACTAGTCTTTAGTCCTTTCACATCACTCCAGTTTCCAAAAGGAAGATAATTACCTTTGTGGGTTTCTAACACATTATCTTACACACACCAAAAGGGCCTAGGATGAAGATGAGTAAGTACTGGGTGACAAATGTCCTCGGGAGTTTCCGTAAACAGGGAGACCCCGTGTGATGGTGGAGTTAAAGGGTGCTGTGAGTCAAGAAACCTAAGTTTCAGCTGTGGCTCCGCCAACCAGTTCGCGGCACAACTATACACAGGTCATTTCCCTCCTCTTGGCCTCAATGGCTCTGTCAAATGAAGCCCTTCAATTGTTTCAAAGGGCTTTTGCAGCACTCATGTTATAGCAAACCATGACATTCAAGAATATCTCAAATATCTGCTACTTAATAATGGACCACTTATCTAAAAGTATCATTTGTGAATTGCACTTGAGGATATGCTTAGAAACATAAAGGACTTAGAGCAGGCAACACCAGGCAATGGATTCTTTCTCTTTACAGGGTTCCTTAGTCTTCAGCTCATTTTTAATCAGATTAAATCAATGATGCTACTTTGACTTGCCCCCAAACAGTGTTACATACAATAAACACGTTTTCATATTTGCAATCGTCTATGGAAAAATACAGATTAAAATTCAAATTTTGTTGTGCATATGGTCCAAGTAAGTACACATTTTTTGTAAGTGTTCACATATACACACCAATCTCTCCCATCTCTTTTCTTCCCCCTCTTCCCTCCCTTCTATCCTCCCTACTCCATACCCATCTACATTGAGAAAGGATCTAATCTTGTAGTTAAATATCAACAACATCCTCAATAATATATGTTATAATTAATAATAGTGAGCCATATCCATGGCTTCCCAGTTCAAAGGGTTAACAGATTTCTCCAAGGATAGCTTCCTCCAGCTATCTCTCATTCTTCGCACCTTTTTCCAAGGCCATACCCACTTCCCTTTGTGGCTGCTTCAGATTCATTCTTTTATCTACACTGTCCTGAACAAGCATCTCTTATAAGGAGAAAACCTCGTCTCGAGGGCTAATACTATCTACGCCTGCCATTTTCTTCTCCTTCCCTGTCCTCATGCTGTGGAGATTTCCTCAGTGTGATCTTTGTATCTGATTCCAGCACTGATGCAGCCTTGTCCAGATAGAGTCTATATTCTTTGGCAGCGCAGAAGAGGGACTCTCATAACTCCTTCCTTTGACAAGCACCTTTTCTTTTTCTGCTTTCCTTTGCCCATTTTTCTTCTCTTTTCTTTTTATTATTATTATTTTTTGCTTTCCACCTCCATTGATTTTGGCAATTTCAACATTTGTGGGGTGCTGGGAATTAAATCCAGGGCCTTAGGCCAGCCCAGTACACCAATGAGTTCCATACCTATCCCCTAAGCAGTCTGCAGCTTTCAAGGTATTTCAACTTTCAGTTTTGCTGTGGACATATATCCAACTACTGCCATCATCTGCAGCACTGACACGATAGCTCACATTTATTGAGCACATATTATGTGCCACATGCAGTGCTAAGCATTCCTTTTCATTATCCTGCATATCCCTTGCCAAAATCCTATGAAGAGAGATGCTATTAGTATCCTTACCCTATACATGAAGCAGGTGAGACAGACTTTACAAAGTTTACATAACTTGCTCCAGGTCACATGGAACCAAAGGACCAGGATTTAGATTCACATTTGTCTAGACACCGAAGCTCATTCACATAACCACTACACTACATGGTCTCAATTACTGTCAGACCACATTGTCTAGGAAATGTGCGCCCTAGAATCATGCTTTAGATTTATCACTGGGCTGAATGGGCATTTTCAGTTATACTAGAGAAGTTTTCTGAATGAAATCCAAAATGCCTGGGAGTAATCTTAATTAGAACCATGTGAAACCTACAAAAAGAGAACTGTAAAACGTCACTGGGAAATATATAAAAGAGACTTGAATAAATAAAGGGAAACACCATATTGCTGAATTGGAAGATTGTGGTGAAGAGAAATCAATTCTCTTTTAAATTATTTATAATTTTAGTAGAATCCCAATGAAAATACTAACAAGTTCTCCATGGGGAACTGACAAAATAATCCTAAAATTTAGCTGGAAAAAAGTGGAAGAAATTCCATAGAAAACTCCGTAAAAGATGAGTAATGACCAGACTATATTTCAGGAAATGTGCTAGGAGTGAGGTAAAGCATAAGAAATGATCTGCCTCTTGAAGTACTTGAAATCTACAGGGAGACACATATGAAAAACCAGCGCAATCATGTATTATAGCTGCAATGACAGACACTTGAAGAAGTAGAATATGAGGAAGGCAGTGGTCAATTATACCAAGATTGGGAGAGAAGCAACCCTTGATATAGTCTTGAAAGGTAAGTAGATGTCTCCCAGCCGTGCAGAAGATGGGATTTAAAGCCATTCCAGAAAAAAATGACAGTAATATAAGCAGGCATCAACATGATGATTCTTTGTGTGTCTGTGTGTGTGTGTGTGTGTCCAAACATGCACACATTGTATCGGTTGAGCATAAGACTTTTAATTGGAGCCATTGCAACTATGTTATTGGGTCAAAACATAGCAAGCCTTACTCTTTATCTTCTTAGAAATGACACTAAGTGTTAAAGCAGGCAATACTGTGAAAAACAAGCATTTTTCAAAGAAACACTAGCTCAAGAATAAAAGACACATTGGAGGGCAACGATATCAGAGGTGATGAGACAATGCGAACCTGTTAAAGCAATCTAGGGTAGAAATGGAAAGGCTGATTTAAGACACTGGGGTAAGAGAAGGAAATAAGTCACAAGTTTTAAAAATGTCACTTTTCAAATTGTCATACAAATAAAAAATTTTAAATTTGATACTATGCAATTCTGACAATGTTGAGGTTAAATAGACTTGTACATATTGATTTAGTAACCACCTAAGTCAAATAATAAGAAAATGGCTAAGTTTGCTATATTCACTGGCTAGGTCATCATGCAATGATTGCAAATATACTTCTGAAAAACTCGTGGTCATGTGGGTAAATGGTTATTAGATACATATCTATATTCACACATTCAGTCAATGCTTATCATAGAGGGTAGAAACTGCTTTATGCAGCAGTGAAAAAAAGATATAAACGACTTCCATCTGCATGAAATTTAGTCTATAATGGAGGACATAGATAATGAACTATGAAATAAATAATTCATCCCAACTAAATAAAAGCAAATGGTAGGGAGACAAATAAAGAACCTGCCAGGACAGGTCAGAGAATATATCTCTGGGGTGACGTTTGAAGAGATTTTCAGATGAAACTGAGTTTCATAGCCATATGCAAACCAAGAGAAAGGGCAGTCAGGGAAAGGGGGAAAAGGTAGCACAAAGGTACTGTGAAGGACAACTGCGACTGGGATCTAGTGAGTGAATGACAGAAAGGAGAGCAGGTGAGAGAGGGAAGGGGACAGAGACATGACTAGCCAAGGTGTCACAGACCATGGTGGGTAATATTAGTTTAATTCCAAGTGCACTGAGGAGCGATTTCTATTTGTCTTTAAAAAAAAATAGGGACTTCCATGAGTCAGCACCATTCACAGACTGCAGGGAAAGAGAACAAGAAATCAATAAGAAGCAAGCCCCCGCTATGGACCAGCACCATGCGCGGGCCACTGCCACCTGGGGTACAGCCAGACCCTGGCCTTTTCCCGTGAGTCAGCACCATTCAAAGACTGCAGGGGAAGAGAACAAGAAATCAACAAGAAGCAAGTACTCATTGTGAACCAGCACCTTGTGTGGGCTGCCACCGCCTGGGGGACAGCCAGACCCTAGTCTTTTCCTGTGAGTCAGCACCATTCAAAGACTGTGGGGGAAGAGAACAAGCAATCAACAAGAAGCAAGTCCCCACTGCGAACCAGTGCCATATGCAGGCCTCCACCACCAGGGGACAGCCAGACCCCATCCCCTTCCAGGACATGGGTAGGAAGCAAGAAAAGCTAATCGCCCCTCTTATAAGCAACCTGCTGATTCAGAGAAACACAGGCTGCTATGATAGCTATTGAGGAGAAATGCAATTTGATGCTTGTGTTGTTTGGTGTTTCATTGACTTTGCAGGTCTAGGGCCGGTGGTCTGATCATCTATTCAGAGGATCACAGTGCACAGTGTGGCATCTATGGGGGTCTCCTTCTGAAGATGGTATCCACTGTTAACTCCCTATTATCTTGTTTTGAAGTTCTGTATCATTTTCATTGCTTTGTTGCATTGGATTTTGCTCTCTTTTGTTTTGTTTGATTTTGTTATATCTGATGGCATAAGCAGCTATTTCAAACAAAGCAAGATATATTATGATAGCCATTTTGGGTTCACTATTGTCTTGTTTTGAAGTCCTTTATTGCATTCATTGCTTTGTTTTTATTGGTTCTACTCTGTTCTGCTTTGTTTAATTTCTGCTATGTCTGAAGGTATCTACAGCTGTTTTGAAGACAAGAGGTATTATGGTAACCATTGTTGATTTCATATTGTTTTGAAGTCCTGTGTAACTTACACTGGTTTGTTATGATTGGCTTTGTTCTGTTTTATTGCTTGGTTTTATTCTCTTTAAAATAGAAAAAGTAGGGAGTACATCAGCACGGTTCAAATATTCAAATAATATAAAAAGATTTACTATGATGAATCTTGCTCTCATCCTTGTATCCATCATATACTTCTCCTACCCAAATAACCATTTCTATTAGTTTCTTAAAAATGCTTTCTGAATTTTATCTGCTTTTACCTTTATTATGCCAAAAGTTACATACCTTACACATTACTGTATATGTTATTTTTTTACTTAATAATGTATCTTGGAGATCTTTCTATTCCAGTGCATGGCTGCCTTTCTCTTAATTTTCTTACTTATATACTACTCCAATATATTGGCAATACAATAATTCATGTAAGAAGTCCACAGCTAGCTAAGGATTTTTATCACATAATACAACATCATTTAAAAGGTTATTATAGATTCTGTATGGAGAATGAGATGGAAGAGACAAGAGTTAGAGACTCTTGTCATCTCCTATTAAAATAGGGTATTTGTTAACCCAAGGGATAGCAATTGAGATAGAAAGGACCAAAGGAGAGTTTAAGAAGATAGATTTTTAAGATTTCTAAGAAGATGGAAAGATTTAGGACCTAATGTGGGACAGAATGGGCAGGACTTGGTAAAGCTTTGAATATTAGAGGTAGGCGAAAGGGAGGCATCTAAGGACAACCCCTTTGTTTGGGGACTGAGTCCCTCTGGTGGAGCATGATACCATTTGCAGGAATATACAAGATCAGAGGAGGCAGGTATGGGGAGAAGTCAAGAGCTCTGTGCTGACCTGTTGGCTGGGCTTGAAATGCCAGGGAAACGTTCAAGTCAGTGTGTCAAATAGGCAGCTGGGTTGGTGAACCTGGATCTTTAAATGAGGCTGGCATTAAAGACCGCAGTGTGGGAGGCATCTGCATCTTTGCAGCATTTAAAGTCATGGCAGCGAGGAATATAAGCTAGAGCACGAATGCTGAGCTAGAAGAGAAAACTCCAACATCAGCAGCCAGATAAAGGAAGTCATGTTGACAAAGGACACTGAGGACAAGTGGGAAGTGAATCAATGGAAAGCTAAGAGAGTGTGGTGACAGAGAAGCCAGAGGAAATAAGTCTTTCAAGGAGGAAGTGGTTGACTGTGTGGGCTGATGCTGATATGTCAAAGCAGATGGGAACAAAGAATAGCAGGCAAAGTCAGGGTACAAAACTGTAAACACCCTAATTTTATACATACGCACATGTTTGTACCCTAGGGACACACACACACACAAATATGCTCACACGCACATATATTTGACTATACATAGAAAATTACCATGCATAGAAAATATGCTAAAACGTAATCAGTAAGTAACCAAGTTTCAGAGGTTAGATTATGTGATTTCTCCTTTTGTCTCATTTTCCTTTCCTTTCCCAGTCTGCTATAATGACTCCATCTCAGAAGGGAAAACTACATTAAAAACAAGAGATTTCTTAGCTGATCATAAAGTAGCCTAGACTTGGGGATAGAAATGTAACATGACTTAGGATCAGCGTGGGAAATGACATGCATACCTGGAGAGAGGATTTATTAATGAGCAGAGACTGTGGGCAGGGGTGTCAGGGCAGGGGAGGAGAGGTGCAGTGTGGCCTAGGAAAGCCAGACCCTTCTGTAAACTGTACTTGCTAAGCTTAAGCATACTGCTTTTCCTCTGCTCTAACTCAATTAAGATTCACACTGCCCTGGTGCTTTTTGAAATGGAAGAGGAAACTTAGGACCAATTCTCTTCAATGCAAACAAGATACCCTTAGAGTTCAACTCATTAGAGTTCCTACCAGGAACTGCCTCTCAAATCTGCATTATCGTAACTCTTTTTCCATCCCAACTCTCAATAACTTGATGAACCATCCCAAGGATATCATCTTGAAGGCAATTGTCCTGAGCTACTCACAAATTTCACTCTTGTTAGTTTCACAGACACCACAGTGGTCACTGTCTTGACCAATCCAAGAAAATATTCCCCCCAAGCACATATGGAAACTGCATTGCTAGTCATTTCTCCAGATGGCTATATTACTGCATCCGGCTAGCACCCTGTCAAGGTGGAACGTTTCTATTCAAGCTCTTACTTTGATTTCCCATAGCAGCAATTGCCAAACTTGATCAGTGCCTAGTTTATTTTGGCAAGACAAGGCATCCTACAGATCTCCATCCAAAACTCAGTCATTGCCAACACACCAAACTGCTACAAGAATCAATGACAAGACAAGCAGTGCAAGTAAGTGAGGGTTTACTTATCCCACCTTGTCCCACATCACCCTTCCATAGGCACTATGCCAGAAACCATCCTGCTAATTCAAGTGTGAGTATGTGTGCTAGACTGAATAGCATCCCACCCCAAAAACACCCACAACCTAATCCCTGGAACCAGTGGATATGTTACCTTACAAAAGGGCACACTTTTGTCATCATAGATTTTCTGATATTAATTTGGAGTTTTAGAAATATATTGCATGACTGTGTTGTTTGCCTTGATTACTGAGCTTCTGGAGATTCCTTAAATCTTGCACTCTGGGAAAGAGCCTCACTCAACCAACCACGTTCCCAACATAGCTTAGTCTAAAAGCACTAATCATACTGCACCCATTTCTAATTCTGTCTGCTTCTCAAACTATGATTCTCTTATGAATGTAGACCTCAGAAAATACACTTCTGTATCCTATCACCTAGCAAAAGGGCCTGGCAGAGGAAGGGCTCAGTACATTTTATATTTCATTTGTCCTGTGAATTAGAATATGTATTTGAGGTATTTTGATGAAAGCTAAAGAATATGTGTATATAAGTACATAGAGAGACAGACACACACATATATGTAGGTTGAGCATCCCTAATCTACAAACCTGAAGGGCATTACCTTTCAAGAAGTTTTGGATTTTGGGACATTTTACACTTTAGAGTCTCAACTTGTATGTACACATACATATGTAAACATGCGTATACACATATGCGTATATATGTATTTCACCTGGAGAAGGTGCCTAAGGTTGTAACACCCCAAATCACTGACTTATGTTTCAGCCAAACTGACTGAATCAGAACTTTCTACCAGTTGCCTATCTCTAATTGTAGAATGCGGATAAACCCTCACTGAATGCAGGTCAAATTTCCTTGACTTTGTGGAAAGGATACATATTATGATATGTGATACAGATATATGGTAAGCCAGCAAGTGACTTATCCGGGTAGGAAGGCAATCGTGGATTTGACTTTGATGTGCTGGGCCTATTCACAGGCAAGTAGGGGCACAGACTGGCTACCAGGCTTTAGTGGCCTGTGCCAATGGAAGAAACAAAAGAGGATTTATGTTTGAATAAACTGGCATGAGGTAGAGGCCAAGCCTGACACAGGTTTTCCAGACTAAAGTTTTCCCGTGATAGTTGTGGTAAATTAAATAATGCCACCCCAAGATACTCATGTCCTAACCCTTGTAACTTGCCACTGTTACCATATATAGGAAAAGACATCTTTGCATATAAAATGAAGTTAAGGATCTTGAGATGGAGTAAATACACTGGATTATTCAGGTGGGTCACAAATACAATCATATGTAGCCTTATAAAAGAGAGGCAGGGGGAAACTGTATACACACAGGAGAGGGAAAGGTATGCATTCACAGAGGCAGAGGTTCGCGTGATGAACCCCTAAGCCAAGGAAAGTCAGAAGTCACCAATGACTTGCTTCCAGCTCAAAGAGGCAAGGAACCTATTCTTCTAGATCATCTGGAGGAATTGCAGTCCTGACAATTTCTTGATTTTAGCTCAGCGAAACTAACTTTGGAATACTGGCCTCCAAAACCGAGGGAATTAATTTCTATTGTTTTAAGCCACTTAGTTTGTGGTAATTTGTTATAGCAGCCATAGGGATCTAATACAGTACTTTGCCAGTAGTACAATAGGGACTAGGGTATACTCTGAATTCAAGTTGGAAAATATAAGGTTGAATCCCTGTTCTTCTAATTAGGCCAAGCATTTCAGCATCTGAGCCTTCGTTTCTTCATCTGCAAGTTAGAAATAATTATGTCTAACTTCTAGGGACCTTCAGTTGGAATATTAGTAACAATGACAATTAATGTTTACTGGGACTTCCACCGTGTCAGGTACTTGGTGGGCATTCCCTCCATTACTCCTCACATCTACCCTCACAAGGAAAGAGTCGCGAACCCCTTAGGACAAGTGAAGAAATGGTGGCCCAGCCTCGCACTGTGGCTCTTCCAAGTGCACACAGCCACTAAGCAGAAGCCTCAGAGCCATACTGTCTACTGACATGCCCTTCTGCTTCTGAGGCTTTGCAAGAAACAGTGGCTGCCCAGAAGGGGCCAGGAAATGTAAATTACTGTGAACGGAGGATGGTGTGCACAAACATTTAGAGTCTATTACTCTTATCCGCAAATCCAGAAATAAAAACACAGAAATGAACACATTTAAGAATCAGATCCCTTAAAACTAGAATGGAGGTCAAGTCCAGTGGCTGATTTTCATCCTTGTGCTCTGCACTCTCCTAAGCGATCCCAGCCAGCACAGCAGAGGAAAAGCAGCCTTGGTTCCACAGACACAGACTTGAGCTACCCTGATGAGGGCACTACTTTATTTTATGCTTTTAGGTCACATGCACACTCCATTGAATACATTCCCAAATATGACACAGATTTGAATTTCTTCCCATTGTTTTTTGATCTTTTTTTTTTCAATTTTCCTATTGTCTAATCTATAATTTTCTGGGCTTGACTAAAGTTCCTGCTCCGTTGTGTTCATTCACAGGAATCCAGTACACCCAGGAGTTAGTAACACCTGTACTACAGTATATTTATACATCCTTAATTTCTTCATCTTGGTCTTCTCTTCCTAAACTACCCACGATGCACTCTAAGACAGGGGATGTGTAGCTCACTGAATTCACACATGTGTTTCATTACATTAGAAGAGAACTTCAGGGTAGTTCAAAGACTGGAGTTGAGCATCAAGTTCTGACTTGTAAATTCTAAATCTTTGTCACTCTCCTTTCATTTTCTAATAACTGCAAGACAGGTTGAAACTGAACACTATAGTTGGCTTAATGAAGTTTAGGGAAATAGGCTCATTAGTGCAGCTTTGGAAAAAATTCCATTTTCTATATCACAAGACATGATTTTTACCATATTTCAGTACCAACATTAAAATCTTTTAGAATCCACTAAGGTGCCACATCACGGTGTGAGAAAAATCCAGAAATTTCTCCAATTGCTTATCAAATGCAATTGCCATCTCGTCCTTTCCCAGTATAAGATTGTAAAGGGCACCTCCCTGGGACTGGGAGCCGGGCACTGTGCTTCCCTCTGCTTTGTGTTTTAAGTAAATTATAATTAAGAAAAGAGAGAAGGGGCAAAAAGTTGAACTCGGTGCTCTTTAATAGCAGATCATAGTCTTTCTGCTTAGAGTGACACTTATGGCATATGTTTGCCACCTCATTGCTTTTTGTATGACTTAGGGGGAACAAAGAGCTAAATTCGTGTAAATCTTTAGTAACTGAAAGAATTGAGCAGACTTATTTAAAATGTCAATCCAGCCAGGCAGTCATTACTTGGGGGCAAATGATAATAGTCGTACAGTCATATTTTGCCTTTATGTTACACTTAAAGTCTTTTGAAAGCTGTTTTGTACTCCTTTTCCTTTGAAGTGATAAAAATCAGAACGGCAATCCTGAGGAGTTTTCTTGCCCTTGTTTCAAATTCTAAGAAAACATATTGATCAGCTCCAACCTTGCCCTTGTATGGTTCATCTTCCCCACCACCTCCTAATCACACCCCTGTTAGAGTCTGTCCTTAATATTTCAGCATTTGCTTCCTTGTAGGATGTATTTGCATTTAGTATGAAATAAATCAGTGCTTTCTGGGGAAAAGTCCAGTGGGCCCAGAAAGAATCAGGCCTGTTATGTTTGTGGCCCAAGAATGAATGTCAGACCTTCACAGGGATGAGCAGTTGGATGTTTTCATCATAAGAAGATATACCACATGGACAAGAACATACTCGAGCTCTTCCATTTCCATTCACCAGCTAAAAAAAGTAATGGTAAGCATGTAGCAGAATCTGTATCTGGGAACTAAGGACAGCGTGCTTAAAAAGAAAAAGAGTGTGTCATCAGCAGCTGTTTAATACAGTAAACATTTTATTAAATAAACTGGAAAGTACTAGAGTTACAGTTTAAAGTTGGAAAATAGCCTCAGGACTCCTGGTTCCAGATGACTGATGCAGCTCTTCTGTTTACTTCCTTTTCTACTCATGCCCAGTCAAATCGCAGTAAAGCTAAACTAGGAAGCCAGTTTACTACAGTTTAATATGCACAATATATGTATTAGGACCAAACTACCTGGTGTCATTCAAAATACATATAGGAGAAGGCTCAAGGGAAATGAGAGACTCATGCAAGGCTCAGAGTTCAAAGGAAGCAGGTTCTAAGAGCAAAACTGGGTTAAGGGGTAGTGATCATGCTATGCACATTGGAGGAATGTCCATTGGTAACAGGTCCAGCTATCCCCTCCTCCTCCTCTGTGCGTACAAAGTAGATAGTTGCAGTATTTATTTATATAGAGAGTCCCCGATCCTAATTCCTAGTGTAAAATATTTGCCTGGAGAGAGCCAATAGTATGGTTGTTGCAGCTATATAAAGGGTCAGGATATGGAGTAGACTGACAACATATCTCTTATGGAGAGAGAGAAAAAAAAGATAGGCAGCTCCATCAAGGAATGAGATACATCAAACTCTTCCACATCTACATGATAATAATGCCTGAAGTATTCTGCCAAATTACTCTCTAAATTTTACTTATATGTTGGCATCTTGATCAGCCTGCTTGCTTCCCATTAAAGCATTCTAGAAAGAAACCTTCCACAGAACCAATCCACTCCCACAGTCCGTGTTCAGTATTCTCACCCACGCAGTTCTTCATTCACAAACATAAATGACCAAACATGCATAGCCAGAAGTTTGGGGAAAACAAACAGTGCGAAAGAGAAGGACTTACATACAATACACACGACTGCAGAGAATATAGATAATTCTAGGAAAAGTTGAAGGGAAAGGTAAGAATATAGGTTCAAGAGGTCTGAAGTCAGTTTGATAGGAATTACAGAATGAAACAACAACAAAAAAATAGCTCAAGGAAAAATAGGCATGGTAGCACATGCCTGTAATCCCAGCACTCTGGAGGTGAGGCCAAAGGATTGCTGTGAATTCAAGGCCAACCTGGGCTACATAGTGAGACCTTGTCTGAAAAGAAAAGAAAAGAAAAGAAAAGAAAAGAAAAGAAAAGAAAAGAAAAGAAAAGAGAAGAAAAGAGAAGAAAAGAAAGAAAGAAATTAGAATGTAATAAAGGAAAGCTTTCACAGATGAAGAAAGGCAGGAGTCTTTAGGTAAATCAAAACAAAAATAGACCCTCCCACATGGGTAAACAAAAAGGAAGTGACCCACATTTACTCATGTTGAAATTTTTGTCTATGAAAGATAAAGAGAAAAATCAGCTGTCCCTGGATCACTAACTATGCCTTCTTGGTATCATTGGCTGGTTTCTCATCTCTACAGAGTCTACAGGCTGAAGCGATCAAGCCTATGTTCTTGTTGCACCTCTGTCTTCTCTTACTTCTGCAGTAGACTCACATCTCATACATCATATTGTATTTCAATCCTACTTTTAGGTTGATGAATTTTACCTTTACACCTTCATTCCAGATTTCTCTCCTGAATCTAGATTAGCATATCCAACTGCATGCTTGACATCTCAAAATTAATATACAAAACTAGGTTTTTCACACCTTGCCAACAAGAAAACACTCCCCTATAAATTTCCCCCACATTCCTTAATTACACAAGTTTTCAGTGGCTCAGGAAAAAAGCCTGTGGGTTAATCACTGACTGAGCTCTTTCTCCCATACCTCACATTCAGAAAATCCTGTTGGCTCTTACTGAAACATACCCAAACTGTACCCAGGAGGCTTTGTTTCAAACACTATGATTCTTTCATATGTTTGCCACCGTAAAAGCGGGTTTATTCTAACCCATCAGCTCCTCCGCCACTCACCCATGACCTCACTGGCTTCGTTTCCTACTACTCCTTTCATACATTTCGCTGTTCAAACTGGCCCCTTTGGGTTTCCAGTAGCACACGAGGGAGGCTCTGAACTCAGGGCTTTTGGTGACTTTTCATTTTTCTTGGAAATCTTTTCTTATCAGATATCAGCATGATTTATTCTCACAATTCCTTCAGACCTTTACTCAAAAGTCATCTTCCTAATGAAGCCTTCCCAGACCACCTTATCTAACAATTTAATCCCCTTCCTCTATTGTTTCTTATTCCTTGGGGTTTATTTATCTTCCTAGGATTTATCACCATCCTATAGACCACATATTTTACATACTTATCTTTCTTACGGTCCTTGCCCACTAGAAGATAAGTTTCATGGGGCTGATATTTTTTGCCAGCAAAACAAAGAACAACATTTTGATGGTTTTCTATAAATCTGTGACTCAAATACTGTCTGGCATACAGTAGATAAATTGTGAGCATTTGCATAACAAGTAAACAAATGGAAATCTTCCTGATAAGAACATGAGTTACATCAGTAATTTTTAAAGGATCCAAGATCAGATTGATGTTATTCTCTTTATTCAAACTGTAAAGCACAATGTCTTAAGGTTCAATGGAACATGATTTTGAACTTAAAATTTCATATCTAGAAAAAATAATCAACTTAGAGGTCAAAGTAAAGGCAATATTTTTCTTCACCTTAGAGAAACTCAGAAACTTTACTTTTTAGTCATCTTAATTTGGGAAAACTATTCAAACATGTATTTTCAAAGTAGGGAACAAAAATGTATACCAGAACAATCGAATGTAATCAGTTCAGTCTGAACAGGAAGCTAGAGGGATTCTTGAAAAATATCTTCGAGAAGAAAAAAAAAATGTGCCATAAACTGTATGTGTAAGAACTATGAGATTCTTTTTCTTCTATTCTTTATTTTATTTTTTTAATTAAGAAAAGCAAAACAGAAAAAAAAGTAAAAGTAATACAGAATTTCAAAAAAAAACAGTAAGGAATCAATACTAGTCAAATGTTACATATTGTTATTTTAGAAGTAGTTGTTCAAGTTACAAAATCTAGGCATAAAAATGATCAGACAATCAAACAATGACAACACAAACTATTCTTTCTGATGAACTAAAAGAGAATTAGTAGTATAGTTGTCTATCTTGCATACTTATACATACATACAGTTATACATGTATATCTACAAACATGTAATGTTTTCCTTTCTTCCATTTCTTCTTTCCCCTATCCCAGTTGTTCTTTAATTTTGAGCATTTTCTTTCCCTTTCCTTATTACAATATCTATTGTACATTTTGGATCTTATTACTTTTTCAGTTTTTTAAATTGTTATTTATTTTTTACACTAAGGAAACAATATGATATTAGCAAACGTGAGTCTGATTTATTTCACTTATGAGTATAGTCTCAAGTTGCCTCCATTTACCTATAAAAGCCTTAAGATCATCCTTTATTATAGCTCAGTAACTTTCCATTGTATAAAAATACCCCATCTTTTTCATCCATTCCTCAGTTGATGGGCATTTTGGTTGTTTCCAAGATTTAGCTATTACAAATTATACTGCTATAAACATGGGTACACATATATCGCTGTGACATGACACTTTGAATTTTTCTGGGAAAATACCCAGAAGGGGATTAGCTGGATTGAAAGGAATTTCCAATCCTAGCTTTTTGAGGAATCTCCATACTGATTTCCACAGTGGTCACACCAGTCTATGGTCCCACCAACAGTGGAGAAGGGTTCCTTTTTAGGACTTTGAGATTCTTAATGACAAAGTGATGACAAATCTCTCCTGTGGGGACAATGAAAGGAAAGAGAGAAAAGAAGGAAGGGAAGGAGGAAGGGAAAATATAGGTAACAAGCAACACTGGTTAAAAAAACAAATGTTACACAAAACGAAAGAGCTATAGCCCAAATATACAGCAAGTAAATGTGGAATTTTTGAATAATTAAAAGAGTATAAAGATAATCTATTTGTTCTTGGTTGATACCTCTTAACTACCTAGAATTATATTTCTTTCCTGAAGTACATTCTTCAACACATATATGTTGAGCACCTATTATGTGCTGGACGTACCCTTGATTTCAGTACCGCACACTCTAGATCCAGTCACCTCTGGAAATGCCCCACCTATGACCACATGAGGCTTTGAGGGGACATTATGGCACAAGCCATAAAAGTGGAAGATAGATGGTAAACAAATAAATAAGAGCGTGTTAATTTTTTGTAAGTATTGCAAAGAAAATAAGACTGAGAAGGTTACTAATGACTAGTAGTGGGATAGTATGTACTACTTAAATGACAGCATTTGAACTGAGATCTCAATGACAGTGAGCAGCCAGCCATGGAAAGAGCTGTGTGAAGAATATGCCAGCAGAGGAAGCGACCTATTCAATGACTTTAGGGCAGAAAGCATAATGGTATGTGAAAGAAACAAAGCCATTGTAAGAGAGAAGACCCCTAGTGCCAGGCACCATGATAGAAAATGTGATCACAGAAGTTTTTGAGGAGCAAATTATGTGGAGTCTTGTTAATTTATACAAAGATTTTTGTTTTCCCTTTTTGTTCTAAATACAACAGAACCGCTGGAAAGTTTTCAGGAGGAGAATGACATGGTCTGGTGGCTGCATTAAGATCCTCACACTGGCTATTTTCTGAAGAATGTATTTTGCAGATATGAAGTCAACCACAGAAATAGGGGACAAGTTAGGTGACTTGCTAAAGTGTCGTGAAAGAGACTATAATGGTGCAATTGAGTGTGATATTAGAAAGGTTGATACTTGATCAATTCAGCCCATATTGTGGAGGGAGAGCCAATAGGACACAATACATGAAGGTAGAGTAAGGAGGGGAAGGCAAAAAGGAATTGAGATGATTCATGGTTTGGGGGTTGGAACAACTGCTGAGCAGTGGTGTCATTTACTAGAGAAAAGCAGAAGGGTCATTTGCAGGCTGGAAATTAAGAGCTGTTTTGTACAAGGTTAAGTTTTTTATATCATGATAATATGCAGGGGTATCAAGTAGGTAGTTAGATGGTCTCTTGTTCAGGGGAGAAGTTGCCATTTGGGATTTCTGCTTTGGAATCATTAAATGATATTTTAAACCATGAGTCTCATAACACAATTTTGTCCTGTCATGAAAAACCTACACAGATCTATGAATGCCTATAGCTCTTTAGTTTTTAGAATCAAACTATATATGTGCACAGGAAATATGATTGTATTAAATTGAGCCAAATAAATTGCTGATATTTGACTATTTTTAACGTACAAATATGACAATTTCATATGGCTCAAATCTGTAGTTACAGAATACATTGTAAATGATATAAACCTTGACAACATATAAATGACAGAGACAAGAGGATGCAGAGGGAGAGGGGGAGAGGCAGGGGTGTGTGGGTACGTGTTAGTTTCCTTCATTTACAAGGTAGGAAGCAAGTAAGTAGTGTCAAAACTTGATGAAACAAGAAATAGAGCTGAATATATATTGTCCAAATTTGAAAATAATATATTGCTGGTAATTCTACTGCACAGTAGGGTGATGACAGTCAGCAATGATGTATTATATGTTTTGAAATAACTAGAAGAGAGGATTTTATTTGAATGTTCTTTCCACAAGGTAATAATAAATGTATGACATGACGGACATGCTAGTTAACTGGGTTTGACCATGACACATTGTATGAAAATATTATTGCATAATAATTAAAAAGAAATACAACTGTTCAAAACCAATAAAGCAGAATCAAAAAGTACAAGAAATACGAGATGTGAAAGATAGTGTAGCATGCCAGGTTCTCCATGTATCATAACAGCAGAAAATAAAGTCAAAATGTACTACCTAAAGTTGACAAGTCAAGAAATAGCACTAAATTATTTAGCATTAAGAGCACATTTCCATAATCATAAGCACAGTTAAAACTAGCTTATCTGGGAAATGGGGCTGGAGAATTAGGAGAGACACTATTACGTCTTATCTGATATCATGCATTGGATTTTGTAACAATAATAGTAGTAATAATAAAGAAAAATATAAAGAACAGGGACAGAATTCACTGGCTATTTTTGTCCTCTCTGAAATGAAATGGTGGGTTGCTAATTGTGCTTCCTCTCACCAGTTGTACTCTCAGTGGCACATTGCCTCTTATTCTGTCTGCCAAAGTATCCAAAAATCACCAAAGGTAGATTCTAACTTGGATGCCCTTCTCTGAAGACTTGGCCCACAGCATTCCACAGAGTTTGAAATGCCACTTGCTCCACAAAAAAATGGATAAGAATCTGTAGTAACCTATGGGACTTACTCATTCTCACTGCAGAACAGGTGGCCACGGTGTTGGATGGGCTATGGTTAAAGGTGAAATTGGTAAAAACCCAAAGGAAGTTTGTCTTCATGATTTCTAAACATACTTCTTACAAATTTCATGTTACCAAACCTTTAACCAAATTTAACGGAAGAGTTAGTCCAGTTCCTCAATATTGGTTTTGTGACACTTCAGCCTGCCTCTAATGATCTTGAAGAGCATTATGAAATTCTATTCCTTCACTTATGTCTATGTTGATCTGAAATATAGCAAATATATGTGATTTAGTGCTTTTGCTCAGAGGAAGAAGCTTAGATGAAAGAATAAACAGGCATCTGAACTACAGGAGGGTTGGGCATCTTTGACTCCCATCCTGAAACTGAATTTACACGAACAAACGAGGGACTTGCACTTGCAGGAAATTGTGTGTTCATGCTGCCAATTCCTCCACCCTATGAAGATTCTCATTATACTTCCCACATTCACATCACCTAGGAGCTGCTTTAGCAAATTCTCTATGTTCCTAAGGATACAACTTTACCCTTCACAATGAACTGTATCTTTGGTTATAGAATAAACAGAAGCTGGACAGTGTTCAGATCTGTTATATAGTCCATACATCACGGATGGTAATGAAAAATTGGACATCCTTTTTCTTGGCAGTGAAGAAAGATTGCCTAGCCTTCTTGACAACAGTGGTGTCTGCCTCTATGTTTCCTGTCTACTTTCAACAGGGTAAGAAAAAAACCTTATTAAAGTGGAAAATCTGGTTACAATCAACATCTTACCCTGAGGGTATCACTTCCTAAGGAAACTCAGCCTATGAAGGATCAAATAGGAAGAACTAATATCCACCTTTCCCTTTCGAGTTTTCAAAAACATTTTGTCCGTTGTGATATCAGCATCTTCCTTGACCTAATCAGACAATTTTTCAATTACTCTTATGCCTGTATGTTGCTGAGCAAAACAACAAAAGTGAAGGAAATAGTGGTAAATCTGACCAGGTCCAAGCAAATGTTCCCCTAACCCCTTTTTTTTCCCCAATCCTAAAATACCCTAAAATGCATTTTATAGATTCCTTAAACTGTGAATTGTATTTCTCAGAATGGTAGGAAAGACTGGAAAGAAACCAGAGGGAGGGAACATTGCAGCCATTGGGTTTGGAACCATATTTGCTTCTCCTACCCATTCGTTCTTGGTTTCACACCCATGGTTAGTTGGTGCTCGATGCTTCCAGTTTTACAGGAAGCAGTTCTGATAACTCATCTCTATAGTTTTAATTGCAAGCCTTAAATCTGCACACTGTGTTAACCAAATCCATCCACAGCATCTGAGTAGAGGGTAATTCATCTGAAGTCTTAATCACTAAAGTAACATTTCTCAGAGCCAGTCAGGTTTGAGACCCAAGAAGCCTGAGGTAGGAGCAGCCTTTTAATTGATACCTCCTGTTATAAAGGGCACCAGGCCACTGCATTAGTGGGCTGTGAGTGCCAGGCCCCTGGTGAGACACTGAGCTCTAAAGACAGTGTCACTGCACAAACGCCTTTAAAGATACATATTTGGAAAAGCACCAAAAGGTTTCAGTCACTTGATTATAGCAAACCGAAGTCATGTTATAGCTATAATAGAGGAAGGGAGTGATGAGTCAAACAAAGATCCACTCAGAACATAGACACAAGCAGAAAGCAAGCACCACTGTTAGGATCTGGCAATGGGTTTCCACAAAACGCCAACAGGCTACACACAGCTAGACACTATCTCCTCCATTGCTTCAGGCCCCAGACCATTCTTTCCAACACTATCCCTCCAATTAAATGCTTGTGACATTTACCATTTCGCCTATTAAAGAGGGATGGCCAACCAAACCTCATAAGATTTATAAAGATGTAGAGACATAAAAATGCATTTTAGTGCAAAAGTTGCAGTGTATCTTCAAGGGTGAGGGAAGGGGAAGGGATAGAAGGAAATAATGCAGCTCTATTTTGTCCTTTCCGAAGATAGAATTTTAGTACACCGTGTGTTCTCTAACTACAACTTTTAACAAGGACAATCTATCTTTGGAGTAAAATAACATTCTGAGGGTTTTTGTTAGCCCAGGATTTAGCAACATACAATTGCAGCAGTCAATAGCAAGAAAAATCAATCTCCTGAAATTTGAACACACACACATACATGTACACACACGTGTACAGGCACACACACACACACACACTGCAGTGAAACCCTATCCATTATATGAGCTCAAACATTTCAATCTAAATTAAATCCAATTAGAGGTAATCATAGTGGATCATATTAAACTAACTCTTAGACAGAAAAGATTGTAATTTTAAATGGCTCCATAAAGCACTAATGAAAAAAATCATCTATTTCAATTAAGTAGGCCAATAACCAATACCTAAAGGTCAGTGAAAAACTGCCAAGGTGGTTATTTCTCTTCTCTTACTGAACCCCGGTTGAGCCATAAGAGCCCAGGGTTCTGAAGCGAGATCTGCCTGTGATAAGATTGAGTGTGAAGCTGTCCATCGTGCTAGAGTGAGTGACCACAGAGCTTAGTAATGACAGGAGTGATTACCTCGCGGGATAGATGTAATACTACATTTCGGGACTTAGGTGCATAACTACTTTTTTATCATTGCATCTCTCTTTTGTACCTGATGTATTCTAGTCAATGGTTCTGTAATTTCCCAGGCAACTTCAGCTTCTGTAAGAAGCCTTCCTAATGACCGTGCCTAACCTCTTCCTTTCCGCCGCAGAACTGAGAGCTGCCAAGTACTAGACAAAAGCTATTTTGTCTTTTACTCTTTAACTGCCTACTTAATGGAAAGGAAATTAATGCAACTTTCCCCCTTTGTGTTAATTATTTCTGAAAATTGCCACAAATTGAGCATTTATGAAGCCTGCAGAGCTGAACTACCTTTTACCAACTAGCGTGTGGATAGTAACATCTTCTTGACTCAGCCCAACTTTACAGACCCGGTTTCGAGTGTGAAATACTACCTGTGTCTTGCTGGTTATATGACCTTAGTCATGTCATTTCACTAGTCTGCTTAGTAGTTCTACCAACTGAGAAACAGATGTATTTTCTAGGACTCCCTAAGGTGTCTTAGGGGTGGTTGCTGCAGAGGTGAGGAATGGCTGGTGAGTCCACAGCAGCTCTGTTTTCATCTATAGATATAGTGGGCTGTCGTAGAAGATCTCATTTTAGAAAGAACTCTGCTGCTAAAATTTTAAACCACTGGCCCTTAAGGTTTAAAGTCCTATGATTGGATAAATCTGTAACTTCTATCCCAATAGAAGAATCAAGCCAGGCAAAAATGGGGAAAACATCAAATCATAAATTAGAAGAGGACTTCCTCCTCTCCTTGTGTGTGTGTGTGTGTGTGTGTGTGTGTGTGTGTGTGTGCGCACAGTATTGTTAGGTGGCTTTCAGTTGATTAAAGAACATAAGAAGGACATTTTTCTCTGAAGAAGCTAAAGCCTCTGCTATTCTTCCTCACCAACATCTTCAACCCTTCATCAATTGGTCTACGATTTTTATCTCTTATTCACCCTTTTCTAAAGAAACCATAGGCTTGTACTACTTTTTAATGATCCAGTATCTTTGCGATTTAATAGTAACAGTGAAAAATGTTATTGGGTGGTGTCATTCATGCTGGCATTGAGAAAGAGCTTGAAGAAGGACATTTCTAGATGACCAAGAAATTCCAGATGAACCATTTAATTGCTTAGGGATCCTCCATTAATTCTGAGGGAAATCTAAAGTGCATTCACCTGAAAAAGAGTCTACCTCAATGGTATTTTATCTTCTAAACGAAGCAGGGTATTCACAAAGGCATTGTGTTTTATTTATCACCATGAATTCTTACACAAATATTCAGAAATGTATCTGCAGTTCCTACTTCTGCATATTATTCCTTTAAATCACCCAACATAGAATAGCTCTTGTACAGAAAGGATTGATTAAGGAGTACCGTTTTCAGTGTAACTGTTAAATCAGCAGCTCATCCAATGATCTGATGCAGAATGTAACAAGTTCCTGATAGAGTTGTGTTCCCTTCGAGAACAAATGTTTTTTCATCACCCTCTTAGTCACCTAATTTGACTGAAATCTAAGATCTTAATGCATCAGTCTTGTTAATTCTCTTGCCAGTAGTAGGAAATTGAAGCAATAAACCACAACTTGTTTGTAGTGGTGTTAACATTATTAAGTACTCAGCTAGCTGACAAGAGCCCCATTTTTCCATTAAACTTCAATAGCAGCTTCATGCATATTTAGCTCTTTGGCACTTTTCTTATTTTCCCCTGATGACTTGTTTGAAAAGTTGACCTCAAATTCACTACACTCCACTTTTCGCATAATCAAAGTTATGACATATCGGCTTAGCAAATTGCTATTGTCTTTTTATTACTACTTTTTAAACACCATTGAACTGCCTGTTCTCTGTGAAGACATACGTAGCAATTTTTTCTCAGTATGCTAGTTAATGGAACTGGACCTTGAAATTGCAGTAATGAACTTCTAAAGATAGTACTGCAATGATTAGGTATTTCAAGAATTCTATATGATTTATTATTATTACTAAGAGTTGCAGTGAGAGTCACTTATACTTGCATTTGATTGACTTATTTTTTCCAATGCTATGATTGAAATGGGTCCCTCACAATTTTGATGTTGGAAATCTAGTCTGATCGCAGCAGTGGTGGGAAAGGGACCCTAACTGAAAAGTGTTTAGGTCACAAAGGTTTTGCTGTGGAAAGGGCTCCTGCACATGAGTTTGCTCTCCTGTGCTCATCTCCTTCAACATTTTGCCATGGGATAGCAAAGTAAGAAGGCCCTCACTAGATTCCAATGCCATCATCTTGGACATTGCAGCCTCCTGAACTTTAAATCAATAAATTTCTCATAACTGTAAGCTATGCAGCCTCGGGTATTCTGTTACAGCAGCACAAAACTAACGAAATCATCATTCAAAAAGTTTCCATCTTGAAAGGAATAGTAACCTTGTTGCCCATAATCTCCATGCCTAGTCTATTGGAAGTTAGTTGAAATCTTCTGGACTTGTGTCTTTGCATTTTTGAAGCTGATGCTTATAATCTTTCTCCAAAAATTAGACTCCTGCTAGGCTCCCCTACTGCCAACGATTCTTTCAAGTTATCCTCTAAAAAATCTTAAAATAATCCTTGTTTACTCCATTCCCATTGCCCATCAATTTATCTAGTCATGAAGTACTATCCATTCTTTCTTTTTAATCACTTATTCTTTATATTTATAATACTTTCACTATAATCTAGAAATTTATTATTTATTACTAAAAAGCAGCCATACTGGTTCTCCTGGCTCTAGTTTGTCACACACTATCAACAACATGCACACTTATCTTCCTAAAACACTATTTTTTACACAGACTGTTAATCGATATTTATTGAGCATATACCATGAGCTGAGAAATGTTCTATACTCTGGCTAACAGTGACAAACAAAGCATGCTAGTCCCTTCAGTCCCTTAATTCTTTGCACTTATATTAAAGCAGGGAAGCTAGGTGTTGACGTTTATCACTTCTCAAAAAAACATTTCCCCTACTAGCAAGCTCAGTGAATAAAATATGACAACTTCAGTGTAGCAGTCAGGGCTCTTCTCAATGGGGCCCTAAACTACTTTTTCAAATTATTCCTACTACTGTCTTACAAAAATTATGCTTAAAATTTGTATTCATTATTCCCCCAGTATATAAACATCTCCTCACCAACTTAATTTGAAGCCTCTTGAGGACATATAATTCCTGAATACTCAGAATTCAGCATGAAACGCACTTTGTGGTAGAAACTGAGTCACAGGTTGTGGTTGTTAAGAATACACTTTACATTGTAGTCCATCATTAGGGGTGAGGTGTCCCTACTATGTGCTCCACGCACACCATGGAGCCATCTGTGTCCTTGTACTTTCATAATGAGTTGTAATTATCTGTAGGTCCACTGAAGTATTATCAGCACATAGAAAACAAACTGTCTTCTCTTCTTTTTGTTTTTGCTTACACAGAAGCTAGCATAGTGCCCAATATGCAATAGTTTCTTAATAAATTAATAAATGACTGAAGGAATGCATGATTTTTGAAACACTTTCCCATAGTGAAATTCGTGTTCTATCTGAGAAAGAGGATCAGTTGATCATGTAAATAAAATATCCATGTACCTGAAAATTAGAATGGTTTCATCAGGCACTTGGTTGGTACTAAGACAAAAAAGTTTGAGAAGGGAGAGAGCAAGATGGTAGAATAGGACTCCCTTGTGATCATTCTCTCAGGTTTTGAACATCAATTTTAACAACTATACATCCATGAAAATATCTTTAAAAGAGCTTAGGAAATCAAATAAGATATCATAGTACCTGGCTGTAGAATAATAAGAGAAAAGGCATTATAGAGGCTAAGAAAAAGTTTTATATTACCCATGTTCCCTATCCTTCACTCCCAGGCAGCATAACATGATGCTGAGGGAAATCAATGCAAGACTTTGTCTTGGACCTCAACACTGGACGTGCTTCGGTAAAACTCATCACTGAGAAGACACCCATGACACCATAGTCCAAATTGATACCTGTGCACTGAGCCCTTATATATGTCCTAGCACCAGGAAGGACCATACAGTCTCAGGCTCAATCATTTCATGGAAAATTCAAACTTTAGCCTATATTTCTACCTGGCCAATATCAGCAGCCCCAGGTCCTGGAGCTTTCTCAATAGCATGCAGGTCTCAGTGGACACTGACTTAAAGCATATCATACTCTTGCACTGCCTGCATCTGGTCCACATTTCTAGCTTATCCCAGCACTGGGCCTGCTGTAGAAGATCCCAGGCTTCTGGAAGCACCACATCAACCATATCTCCCTTTGACTTCTGGCATGGCCTGGTGCCACATGCTCTTCAAGTCTTTATCAGAAAAAGGCAGTGTTAGAAGACGGGAGTAAGTGTCTACTTCATCAAATGTGCAGATATTGATGCACAGCCACAAGCACCAAGAACAATCAGGGAACATGACATCATCAAAGGGATTGAAGATGTGGGCAGAGACTTACCCTAAAGAAACAGAAATGTATTAACTTCCTGACAATTCAAAATAACCATGGAAGGAAGTTGAGTAAGCCTCAAGAAAATACAGAGAAACAACTTAGCAAAATAAAAAAGTGACCAGAATGATTAATTTGACAGAGTTTGAAATAACAAGAAGAATCTGATAGAAATCTTAGATCTGAAGAATACAATGAAAGAAATAAAAATGTAATAGAGAATATTAATAGAATTGATTAAGCAGAAGAATCTGTGAGTCTGAAGGTAAGTTATTAGAAAATATATAGGAGGAGAAAAAATTAAAAAGAGTGAAAGGAATAAAGAAAGCTCATGTGATTTATAGGAAAACATCAGAAGAGCACATTTTTGAGTCTTAAGAATTGAACAAAGATCAGAGAAAGGTAAAGGGTAGAAAGCTTATTTAAAGCAATGGCAGCAGTAAACTCCCCAAAGATGTAAAAATATGTAAATATCCAGGTACATTAAGGTCAAATTCTTCAATCACATTCTATATAAATAAACCTACCACACGACATTCTACAATCAAATTGTCAAAAAGCAAAGACAAAGGGAGGATCCTAAATACAGCAAGACAAAAAGAAACAAATAGCATACAAATGTGATCTAATAGCCTAGAAGCAGAATTCTTAGCAGAAGCCTTAAGATCAGGAGAGAGTGGGATGATATAGACCTAGTGTCGATGAAAATAAAATGGCCAACAATGCATGCTGCACCCAAAAAGTTGTGGTTCACAAATGAAGAAGAGAGAAATTTTTATAGACATAAAGAACTTTACAGAGTTCTTCACTACCAGGTTTATCTTACCAGAAATACTAAGGAGGAGTTCTTCAAGCTGAAAGAAAAGAATGCTGATGAATAACAAAAACATCTGAAAGTATAAAGTGGACTGGAAAAAGTAAATGAAGAGTCAAGGTCAGAATATTGCAAGACTGCAGTAGTAGTTCATAAATCATTTATATCTTCAGTATGAAGGTTAAAAGACAACAATGCTAAAATAGCAATAGCTGTAACAACTTGTTTAGAAATATTTAATAAAAAGATAATTTTAGCATTAAAAAAATCAAAATGAACAGGGAGTGGGGAAAATATGTAGAGGGTATTTGCAATCAATAATCACCTTCGGCTATAAGTGGATTAAAATCTCCAATAAAAAGACAAAGAAAAAATAACCCCACTACAGTATATTCTGCTTACAAGAGACTCACTTCATCCTTAAGGAAAAATGTAGGCTGAAAGTTCAGGGATGGAAAAAGAAATTTCTATGCAAGTAGAAACTGAAAGAAAAAAGTAGTAGTTGTATCACATAAAATAGATCTAAGTAAAAAAATAAAAATGTCAAATTCATTATGTAATGCTCAAGGAGTCAATTCAGCAAGAGAATGTAACAATTATAATATAAACACACCCAACTTCAGAGCACGTGAATATGTCAAGCAAATATTAATAGATCTGAAGAAAGATACAGACTCCAATAAAATAACAGTAATAATATGATATTATAATAAACTTTAACACCCTAATTTAAGCAATGAACAAATTATTTGGACAGAAAGTTAATACAGAAATGTCAGATTTAAACAGCTCTGTAGATCAAATGAACCTATCAAACATTTACAGCATATTCTATTTCACAACAACATAATAAACGTTCTTCTCAACTGCACATGGAACATTCTCTAGGATAGACTATATGGTTGACCACAAGACAAGTCTTAAGACATTTAAGAGAACTGAAGTCACAACAAGTATCTATTTTTAACCAAAATCATATAAAATTAGAAGTCGGTAACAGAAAGAACTTATGAAAATTAAAAATATGTGGAAAATATAAAATATTCTCCTAAACAACCATTAGGTCAATGAAGATACTAAAAGGGGAGTTTCAAAATTTCTTAAAACAAATGAAAATGAAAACACAATATACCAAAAACTATGGGTTATAGGAAATGCAGTTGTAAGAAAAAAGTTTATTGCGGTAAGTACCTATCTGAAAAAGGAAGAAAAATCTTAAGTAAACAACCTCAAATAACTAGAAAATCAAGAACACACTAAGTCCAAAGTTAGAAGGAGGGATATAATAAGGATCAGAGCAGAAATAAATAAAATAGAGACAAGGAAAATGATAGAAAAGATCAGTGAAACTAAGAATTGGTTTATTGACAAGATAAACAAAACCGACAAAACTTTCACTAGACCATTAGAAAATGAAAGAAGACTAAAATAAATAAAATTGTGAGGAAAAAGCATTATAGCTTATGCAATAGAAATACAAAAAATCGTAAGACTCATAAACAATGATATGCCAACAAATTCGGATAAAACCGAAGAAATGAATAAATTTCTTGAGCATGTAGCTTACTAAGACAGACATATGAAGAGATACATTAAAGGGCTAATAATGAATAAAATGTTTGAATATGTAATAACATGTCTCTAAGCAAAGAAAGGCCTAGGTTCTAATTTATATAGAGATAAATTCTATCAAACATTTAAAGACCTAATATAAATTCTTCCATACTCTCTCAAAATATTGAAGAAGGGGGAATGCTTCCAATCACATTTTATGATGCCAGTCTCACATTGATACCAAAGTCAAAGACACTACAAAAGCAAACACGAAAACTATAGGCAAATATTCCTAATGAACATAGATACAAAAATCTTCAACAAAATGCTAGTAAACTGAAGTCAATAGCACACTGAAAAGATCATTCACCATGATCAAACCAACAGCTAACATTACACTGAATGCAGAAAAACTAAACTCTTCCTGTATAAGATGAAGGTAAGAATATCTACCCTCACAACTTCTCTTCAATATAGTATCAGAGTTTTGAATCAGAGCAATTAGACAAGTGAAAGAAATGAACAACATCCAAAATGGAAAAAAAGACATTAAATGTCCAATAGCCTTACATATAGAAATCCCTGAAGAATCCACCAAAACCCAGTGTTGACAAAACAATTTCAGTAAAGTAATGGGATATTAAATCGACATTGAAAAATCAGTGTTGCTTCACACCAACAGTGAACAAACTGAAAATAAAATCAATTTAAAATCTCATTTATAATAGTCACAAAAATAATAATATACATAAAACACATTTAACCAAGGAAGTGAAAATTCTACACAATGGAAAACATAAAATATTGATGAAAAATTAAAGAAGACATAAATGCAAAGCTACTTTGTGTTCAGAGACTGGAAAATTAATATCATTTAGTGTCCATACTCCTCAAACCATTCTACAAATTTGTTGTAATGCATATCAAAATTCCAATGATATCCTTCACAGAAATGGAAAAATCAATCTTAAAATGCATATGAAATCATGAAAGACTCTGAATCCCGAAGCAACCTTGAACAAAAAGAACAAAGGTGGACAGACACATCACATAACCTGACTTCCAAAGACATTAGAAAGTTATGGTAATCAAAAAAAAGGGTACCAACACATAAGACAGACACACAGACCAATGAAACAGAATAGCTCCTAAATAAATTATCTAATGGGTAGCCAACTAAATTTTTATAAAAGTGTCAAGACGATACAATAGGAAAGGACAGACTCTTTAATAAACAGTGTCGAGAAAACTGAATATTCTTGTAGAGAAAAATTAAATTAGATCAATTTCTCATACCATATAAAACTCAACTCAACTCAGAATGAACTAAAGACTTAAAGTAAGACATGAGACTATGAAACTGCTAGAGGGAAACAGGGGGAAATCTCTACAACACAGCTTTGGGTAATAACACTTTGGAAATGTTCCCAGAAACACGGACAACAAAACAAAACTAGACGAATTGGATTATATCAAACCATAAAGCTGTGTGGCACAGGAAACAATGAACAGAGCAAAGATACAACCTATATGATGGGAGGAAATATTTTTTGAACTTTACATCTGATAAGGGATTAATAGCCATTGTTGAGAAGGGACAGAAACAACTCAATAGCAAGGAAAATAACCTGATTTTAAAATACACAAAAGACCTGAGTAGACATTTCTCAAAAGAAAATATAACAATGGCTAAGAGATATATGAGAATTTGCTCAAAAATCAATAATCAAAATTCAAATCAAATCTGTCATAAGAATGTTGAAAGGCTCTTACCAAAAACACAAAGGATAACATGGTTGGTGAGAATATAGAGAAAAGGGAACCATCAAACACTGTTGGTAAAAAATTTAAATTAGTAAAACGCTTGTTCCCCCTAAAATTGAAAATAAAACTACAATATAATCCAGCAAACCCACTCTTGTTACATAGCCAAAGAAAATGAAATCAGTGTCAGAGGGATACTTCCATTCCCATGGTCACTGCATCGTTATTCACAATGTCCAAGAAATGGAGCAAATCTAAGTGTCCATAAATGCATGGATGGATAAAGAAAATATGGTACGTATACACAAGGGAATACTATTCAGTCATAAAAAAGAATAAAATCCTGTTACTTGTGGTGACATGGATAAACCTAGAGGATACTGTGTTATGTGAAGTAAGCCAAGCACAGAACAAAAATACCACAAACATTGATATCACAGAAACAGAAAGTAGGATGGTACTTACTAGGGCTTTGGATGATTTGGGGTGGGATTGGGAAGACAGTGGGCAAAGGATACAAAAATTCAGTTAAATAGGTGATATAAATTCAAGAAATACATTGTGCAACATGGTGGCTATAGCTAATAATACAGTGCATTCTTGAAAAATGCTAAGAGAATGCATGTAAAGTGTTCTTACCAAAAATGATAACTAGGAGAGGTAAGCATATGTTATTTAGTCATTCCACCATATATATATTTCAAAACATGTTACATAGAGTAAATATAATTTTGTGTTCAACTTTTAAAACTAGTTGCTTGCATTTTTCTTGAAAACATACATGCATTTCATATTTACTATCACATCTGTACCTGCATATATGTAAATATAGCTTTATATCTGAAATGACTTAATAGTTGTCCAAATAATTGGTGCTCCAAATAAGAGCTCTTTCCATAACATGGAAACTATTCTTTTAAAAGAAAGAAATATGAACAAAAACCATAAGCTTTACAAAGCCCCAAAGGGAGCTCCAAGGTTGGAGCCGGATGCTATTACCAGCCACTATATATCATTCAAATACAGCTTTTAAGGAGGAAACCATAACCCATAGGGATCAAGTGGAGGAATTTGCAATTCATCATCTGTATTTTGGAGTCTGGAACTCTACTCCGTCCAACCCTGTTAAATGTTCTTTCTATCATAAATACGCAGGCATCTCAACTAGGTAAAAACATGTACAGCATCTGATTTTTAAAGGGATATTTGAACTAAATAATTCTTGGAAACTATTTTATGAGTATTTAGCAGTTCCTAAGAGTTTGTAACAGGTTAAAGATGTTCTTCCTTATTCTAAGAGCCTGAACATAGTTTCTGAGTACTTAGCAGTTTCTAAGAGTTAACTGGCTAAAGGTTTTCTTCCTTATTCTAGGAGCTTGAACATTATCTTTGGGATTCCATAAAATGAATAAAGCAACCCTTATGTGTCTAACAACCTCCTTCCTAGGAAGGAAGTTAATTACATCAATTTGTCCCAGAAGTCAAACCATCAACACCTATATTGTATCACTTCTCGTTTCTATGAATTTTTGAAACGAGTGAACTGCTTCTATATTATCTGAGTTTATACTGAATATGTATTAGTTTTGTGATCCAAAGAACAAGTTCTTTTCATTTTGTAAAAAATAAAATAAATGATCAAAATTTAATACAATATTTAAATGCACTATTAACAGATCAATGAAAAGTCTAAATTCTTTAAGAGATAGGAAAGAGTAAAGAAAACACCAAGTACATGGAGAAGAAAAATGAGTACATCCACACATACATATATAGATACTTGTACATAAAAAAACATACTCATATGTGTGATTATGAGACTTCCAAAGACAAGAATCAGGAGATGAAAAAAATCAAGATGTGTTCTGTATATACACCAACTCCCCACAAGGAATGTAATTGTGTATTACAAACATGTACTAATAAAAAATAAAAATTAAAAAATAAACAAATTACACTATTAAAAAATCAACACAAAGTACTGTAAGTCAAAGAAAAGTTCCAGCAACAGTCGCAGACTATGGGAAGCCTATCCAGATAATGGCTAGTACAACAAATGTATGCTAATATTTTTTAAAATATGCTAACAAAATCCTGGAATTGTATTTAAATGACTAAATTTGTCTTCCAGGAAGACAGAAAGATGAGGAGGTTACTAGAAAATTTCTCCCAAATCACCTTTATTGCAGCTGTGAGGCCATCAGAAAAAAATGAGCCTTGTTTGCGAACAAAATGAAAATAATGGAGCAAGGACATTCCACAATCATTTATGAATTTATATAATCTCCCAAGTCAAGATGGAAGAATGAGTCAGGAGTACAGATTTGACCTCGCACAAAGTTGAATCATTGAAACAGACAAATAAAACATCTCTAAAATACTCTGCAGAGTTTAGAGAGAAAAATACCTACTTTAGAAGGCCTGATACATAGTTTGCCTACCAGGACCTGGTATTTCTGAGGTAGTAAATGAAACAAATGGATTAGAAATACCAGTTAATGTTGTAACAAGAAGTTTCCAGTTTAGAAAAATCACCACAGATTGGATCCTGGAGGTGTTTAGCATGTTCCATGTTACAGACAAAGTTATCAAACACAGATCTATGCAAATCCAGATGTTGCTAGGTAAATCATTGTTAAAAAGATTCCTATTAGCACCCAAGCAGCAAACAAACAAAATCCTCAAATTAAGTTATCTATGATTTGCCCTTTTCAACAAAAACCACTGCTATGATTTAAATGTTTGTTCGCATCAAAACTCACACTGAGGCTTGGTCCCCAACACAATAGTGTCAAAAGATAGTGGGGATTTTAAGAGGTCATTGGGTGCATGAGGGCAGATTGGTTTTCTTGTGGGATTGTGTTAGGTCTCTTGGGAATTCAGTCCCCTTTGCCCCCTTCTGTACACTTTCACTTCCCCTTCCACTTTTCCAATATGCATGAAGCAACATGAGAGACCCCACACAAAAGGCCAGGAAGAGGCAGGAAGCACACTCTGGGAGCACCAGAATGCTGAACCAAAATGAGTCTCTTTTCTTTATAAATTATGCAGTCTTGAGTATTCTGGTACAGTAGCACAAAATAGACTAAGACAACACTTAAAGACAAAGAAACAATGTCTACAATGTACCGAGTCAGAATGCTGATGAACTAAGTCATTACATTCAGAAAACTGTCTTTGATATATGAAAACAACTGAAAGAGCATCCTGAGATCTTCAAGGTCCAAATAATGCCCATTCAAGAGGTGGCCTGGATTCCTAAACACAAAAAGGCCAGAGATGAGAACAGAAAGATAGCGGTGACTTTCTCATCAGGACAAGGAAAAAATACATTTCACTGAAGGATTTTAAAAGGTAGAGGACTAAGATAGTGAGTAGCAATTACCCAAAGGAAGGGTGCCAGCAGACGGACAGAAGCAAGGCTACAAAAGTGGTGTCTTATTTTGTTTGTAAAATCTCACTCAGTTATATGTGTAATGAACCAGGTGGACAATCAGGGTGAAAGAAAGGATTTGGCAAGAAAACACAGTAAATAAAATGGTTTTCTTACAAGGACCACAACAGTCTGAAGGCAATGGTATGAGAGTATGCTGAAAATTCTGGAAAGTCGAAGGCCAGGGTTTGCTTTCCTCTCTGTGACCAGGACCTATCATAGTGGCTGGCACAAAGCAGCCACTTAACACGCGTTTATGGAATATGAATGGAAAGGAGAACACCAGAAGTGGTTTGAGCAGTTGGGAGATCATTAGGATTAATATATTTTTACTTAAGGCGGCTGGTCTGAAAGATAATGCTCTTTTAAAGAAAGAATATCCTGATGCATTTGTTTAAAAAAAAAGTAAAAGGAAACACTTTTATTTTGTACTAACAACTTGGAGGTGATAATTTTTCAAATAATGTACCGAATGTCAAATATTAGCCACAGCAGGGAAAAATGACCAAATTAATTTGTTGGGTTTAATTAATTTACTGTGTTTGTGAACATATTCCTAGTATAAAAACCAATCACTGTTTAATTAGGTCCTCCTGCCTTATAAAATGTCTTAAAGCCAAGAAAAATGGCATGAGCCTGGCCTTATTATGTATGCCTGACTTGTGATTATCAAACTTACCTAGGAAATGAAGCAGCTACCACTGACTAAGAGGCTGTCCACTGCACTGGCTCTCACTGGTACAGGATAGAAATGTATTATGTTGCCAGTTGTTCTTTCTTGATTTCCTTTTTATCCAATGCAAGGTCTCCTACATTTTTAAAATATTCTCATTTGTGCAGCATAGACAGTAAACACCAAATTTCATCCTGCAATGGCTCCTTTTGTTCTACAAGGGCTTATTGAACACTCCCATCTGAACTAGGTGTTCAAAAAATAAGACACCATCTTTTCCAAGGAATAGACATCATTGTGGGTTATTTCACAAATTGGGTGGGCCCTGCTGCATCAGAACAAAGCACCTACCCAGTCTAGTACTTGGGGCTTTCTCAGTGATCTCTTCAAATATATGATATTGCATTGAAAAACTGTACTAAGTTAAGCCATTGATTCCAACTATGAGCTGCATCAAAAAAGGTTCTTTCAAAAAACCCTAGGTAATACTGACGAAGAATATGAGCTAGTCTAAACAATGAAGGCCCACCAAACAGGTCTTGAGACCTCTCCACAGCTCAGCTCTGCTACCAAAGAACAGCATCTGCTGTGTGGTAGTGAGAAAATGGGGGCTCTTTTTGCTCCTAGGCAACTTAAATCTTCTGAGCATTAAGCATACCAGCACGTTTTCCACAGGGTGGCCACTGCCCTACAGGGAGAGTCCATGTATGTGTACAACCCTAAACTTACATCCGTGATTTCTCCAAATGTTATATTTTCTCTTGGCCATGCCAGCAGCACACATTTAAAATGACAGTGCAGACACCGAGCTTGTCTGTAATTCCCATCTTCGATTGCTGGTTAGGTTTGGAGACTGTCAGGGAGGTCCCCTGCTAGTGTTTAGTGCCGAGTGCCAGTAGGTGTGCATTTACTATTATGCTAGGCTGAGTTTGAATTCAAAAGAGTAATAGGTTGCAGGTTCTTTCTGGGAGGAATTAAGAATCTGGATTCAAAGGTCCTAAAAATATCTAATTCAGAGTCACTAACCTTGATGCTAAAAGCCAAAATATTTTAGGTTATCTTTGGGCTGTGCCCTTGAGCATGAAAACTGAAGATGGGGCAGGAGGACCCTAGAAAACTCTCTTTAGGAGTACTGAGAAAACATACTGGGATCGAATGTTTCCCATGGATAATTAGCAAGTTGGAAAATTAATTATGGAATGGGCATGGAACTGAAGCAGAGAGCAAGTGCGCATCTTCATCACGCAGCTGTGAAAGTGGAATTGCTACTGGCACTGAAAAGGTTAAAAGATTCTAGGAAAATTAATGAAGTGAAAACTAAATTAGTTAATGAAGTAAGCACCACAAAATTAATGAAGCAGGGACTAGTAGAGCTCATTTTCAAAGAGTACCTCTGCACATGCAAATCTGGAGTCTGGTCTCCATGTATTTTGGGAACCTGGCTACTATTACTCAAGGCAGAAGTGGATAAAATATTGCCAGTGGGAACTGCTTTCAAATAATATTGCTAAGCAACCTAGGTTCAGATCTCCAAGCCATGGCGCTGTTTTCATCTTGCTGAAAAGGTTGGTATAAGATTGAATCAGACCAAATGATCAAAGAATAATAAGAGAGGAGAGCTCATGAGAAAAATATCTCTTGAGATAGAGGCAGTCCTCCCGGAAGAGGCTGGCCTTGCATTGCTCTCCTCATCTGTGAGGTGCCCTTTCCCTGGCCAAAATGATGGCAAGGAACTAAAATTGAGGCTTGGGTCTTGGCTCAGTGCTGGACTGGTTACTTCTCTGACCTGTGCACCTGAGCGTTGGCTTGTGGGAGGTGCTCAGGGATTGCTCTCTTCCCTGCTTCAACTCCTTTCTAAGGTTTAGTGATCTTTCCTGTCCTAGCTAGAAACCTCACAAACTCCCATCTCCTTGTCAGGGAGCAGAAGTATAGGTGACTTTTAACTGCACTTGCCACTCATTGAGTGCCTTGTAACTGCTGGGATTTAGATCTGTGATTGCTCCCCTCCACAACTCTCATGTGCTCACAGCGGGGGATTTGGGAAGGTGGTTGGATTATGTGGGCAGTATTGCTGACTTGCTGCTAGGAGTCAGGTTCTCAGAAGTAGCAAGTCACTGGGGGTATGGCCCGGAAGGGTTTACATCCCTCCCTGGCTTCCCCCTTCATTCTCTATTTCCTGTCTGCCATGACACTCCTAGATTTTCCTCTGTCAAGCCACCCTGCATTGGAGCCAAGGGACGGTGGACTGAGACCTGTAACCATGAACCAAAATAAACCTTTCCTCTTTTAAGTTGTGGTTGTCTGGTATTTGTCCTGGCGATAAGGAAAGTAAGTAACACGCTAACATGGTGCCTTCTATATGCTACCCCACCTGCTCCATGACCCTTCCCATAACAACTCTATTGGGTCATCTTTGAGATTCCATTTTATGAATCTGGAAATGTATGTAGAACAAGAAAGTTGCAGAGCCAGAATCTGAACCCAGGTAAACCAGTCTGAACCTGACTCCAGATGCCTAGATTTGTTGCCCTTTGTTTTAAATAAACTTTTGTCTTTCAGAATAAGTTGAGATTTACAGAAAAGCTGCAAGGATGACCTGGAGGGTCCCTATGTACTCCCACTCCAAGAAATCCATTTCCCAGGTACCTTAGTGTGAGATATTTCTTACAACCAGTGAACGAATAGAGACATGGTACATATTATTAATTGAAGTCAGATTTCTTCGTTTATCCCCTAACATTCTTTTTCTATCCCAGGATACCTATTCAAGATGCCACATTGCATTCAGTGGTTATGTCTCCTCAGGCTCTTCTTGGCTAAGCCTGTTTCTCAGACTCCCCTCTTGTTTGTGACCTTAACAGTTTGGAGGAGTACCAGTCAGGTGCTTTGTAGGATGTCTGTCAATTGGAATTTGTCTGATGCTTTTCTCCTGGGTAGACTGGGGATAAATGGATTTTGAGGAGGAACATCACAGAGCTAAAATGCCCTCGCCATCACATCAAGGGAGCATATAATTAACAAGGTTCATCACTGCTGATATTGAGCTTGGTCACCTAGCGAAGGTAGTGTCTGCCAGGTTTCCCCACTGTCAAGATATTTTTATTTCTCCTTTCTACACTGTCCTTTTTAGAAGGAAATCATCATTCCCAATCCACATTTAAGGAGTGGAGGGTTGTGCTCTACCTCCTTGAGAACAGTCTAGATGATTCTCCTGCATGGGCGATTCATCTTTTCTCTACCTATTTTTATCAGCATGGACTCATGGATACTTATAATTTAGCACTTCTTTTGTTTATTACCAAAATTGTGCCAGCTTTAGCCATTGGGAACTCTTTTATTTGCCTATGAACTCCCTTTGAAACATATCCATCAACATATTTATTTTGATGTATGCATATGACATTTTTGTTATACCCATCCCCCATATCTATTCCTTCATATTCCTTTTCTCTTGTCTGTTTTAAAATATGTTCTTACTATCCAACATTCTAATATGCCCAGGGCTTATCTGACATATCTTCAGTATCCCCCACCTTGTAGAAGCATCCCTTTCTCCGAGGAGTCTTGGGTTCCTTTCATTTGAAAATGGTACTGAAAACTAAGATGTGCGCACTTGGAATGCTCACTGATAAGTGGATATCATTGCACCTAAGGCTCTCTCAGCCCAAAGAATGAGGTTTATGTGTGCACTATCTATGTATATACACATATTTATATGTAGTTCTATGTGTGACTATTTTTCCTGTATTAAGCCAAAAAAGAATTCATATTGATGTCTCTAAGTCCAATTCATTATCACATGGATCACTGTAGCTTCCTCTCCTTGCTTATGTATAAACTTCCACCCCAAAGAATTCTAGTTGCTACCATCTGCCATAAATTTACAAGCTGTTCCATTCTAGTATACATATATAGAAGTATTAGAATTGCTAATCCATAACTTCATGAGAAACAACTTTATTAACTGGTGTTCAGTGCTTATGTGAAGTTTTGTTTTGTTTGCCTTTAGTCTTAACGACTCCATTCATTTCCAAAGATATCAGTAGCTTTCCTCCAGTGCCTTTCAGTAAGGTAGTTTTATATATTTATAACACAGTTAGGCTCCTTTGTCATGGTCTGCATTCCATCCTGGGATTTTCTCACCTCCAAAATGTTTCTTTTCATTTGTGTACATTAAGGTTCGCTCTTTAAACATGCAGTTTGGTGGGTGTTGACAGATGCATAGTGTCAAACGCATCACTAGACTATCATACATAGTAGTTTTACTATCCTAATAAAATACCCTATGCTTCGTCCATTCAACCCCCCCTACTCCTTCAAACCCAGAAACCGCCCATTTGTTTTCTGCTTCCACTTAGACTTTGCCTTTTCCAGAATCTCATATAAATGGCATGATGCCTTTTCAGACTAGTTTCTTTCACTTAGCAATGTGTATATCAATAACTACTTCATTTTACACTGTCATGTGGGCCACATTTGTTTATCCATTCACCTATCAAAGGACATCTTGGCCCTTCCAGTTTTTAGGGATCATGAATAAAACTGCAATAAACATTTATGCCTTTCTCTGGGGATATAAGTTTTTGAGTCACTTGGATTAATACCTACGAGTGTGACTGCTAAAGTCACATATTTAGCTGTACAGCAAATTGCTTTCCAAAGCGGCTATACCATTTTGCATTTCCATCAGCAATAAATGAGACATCATATTGTTCTGCATCCTCACCAACATTCAGAGTTGTCAATGTCTGCAATTTCAGACATTCTAATAGTTGTGTGGTGGCCTTGCATAGTGGCTTTGATTTCCCGTGCTCTAGTGACAGGTGATGTTGGGCATATATGTTTATCTGTCATCTATTTGTCTTCTTTGGTGAGGTATATATTCAGAACAAACATTGAAACATTGCTTTTAAATACAGTGGTACCACAGTTTCTGAACTTGATTTGTCTTATGATTTTGGGGAAGATGCCTGCATTTGTGCTTTTGTGGGGAAGATGGCCATGGAACTGTTTGTCACCCTAGGCAGAGTTTACAAGAAGAAGCAAAATTTTGCCAAATGCTATTGTTTGCAAAAAGAAGCATTCGTGAACCGAGGTATTGCTGTATTGCTTTGTTTTCTTAACTGCTGAGTTTCTTTATGTTTTGGTACAATCTATCAGACGCATGACTTGAAGATATTTTCTCCTGGTCCTGCTCTGTAGTTTCATTTTCTTAACAATATTTCTTACAGAGAAATTGTTAAATTTTTTTGAAATCTTTTGGTTTTAGCCTCAGGCTTCTGTATGTCTTCCCTTTAGATGTGTGTCACTCGACCTCCAGAGCCTTCCATTTCTCATCCACCCAATGACTCGGATGATGCCCCTGAGAGCAATGGAAACATCCTGGCCAGAGCTTTTCCCCTCACTGTAGCACTGCTGTCTCCCTGAACAGCGCCTGGGGACTATGCCACACCAACTGTTGTTCCTGTCTCCAAACATGCCAGGCAAGCTGGTATCTCAGCACCTTTGCGTGACTATTCTTTCTTTCTGGGATATCCTTTCACAAGCACGCTTTGGCTCCTTCCTTACTTCCTTATGTCTTTTCTCAAATGTCACCTTTTCTATGAAGCCCATTTTCTGTAACTCTAGAGATCACTATTCTAGAATCCAATCAAGACCTAGTTTAGAGCACATCCAGGAGTCTTTCAAGTGCACCAAGGAGCAGTGAGCAACTCCGGATCTGTAGAGACTTGAGCCTGATTTCTTATTGTGTCCTGCTCTCCTATTTTAGTAGCAAATACTAGAAGGTTGCCTCCCAATGGGCTAGTTTTATAACATGTCCAGATATTAACTCCAGGCACTGAAATGGAGTGCCAATGTTCCCATGGATGATTTTCAATAAAGGAGACAAGTTAAGTTGTAAGCATTTGCATTTCTGACATAAGACACTGAGGCAACTTTCATTTTCAGTGGTAAAACATGAGGCTGATACATAGTACCAATTTTGCAAAATTCTTCCCCACGCATACAAGTTCCCTCACCAGTGGAGGAAGGGTTACACTGGGCCAGTCCAGCATACAGTTGACTGGGGTCAGTGATCACAGTGGGAAGTATGATTGGTTCTCCCTTGCACATGACAAGGAAAGCAAATAAAAAGCCAGACAAAGTCAGAGCCCCCTACCTCTGCTACCAAGAATTTCCCAGGCCCACCCACTCACTCAGCTCTCAGCCCATGGCCTCTGACCCTCCTCTCTCAGTTCCTTTTTTCCCTGTCTCTGCAGTAGCATCTCAAACTTTCTCTTGTTCTGGTGACCTGCTTACTCTCTTCTTCAGCGTGCTGAGCTCAAGCACCCTTCCTTGATTTCCCGAGCCCCAGATGCTGTGAGCAAGTCAACCCCCACCCCACTAACCTCGGTCCCACCAATGCCCCTGCAGCTACAGCCAGGCCGTGCTCTTACCTTTCTGCCAAGACACATGTATACTGTAAAAGAGCAATATTCATAGCAATGAGGCATTTGGCTTATGGATATACAACAAGAATGGGACTCGGAGCTAATGGTGAGGGGAGATTTCATGGCAGATAGATAAAAACAGCTTGCTTTACTGAGGACTCAGATGTCCGTTCCCCTAACCTTCAGAATCCTCATAGCCATCCAGCAGTTTCCAGCTTAGCACACACTTTCTCTTTCATGAGGAACATTTATTTCTCAAGTGAAGACTTTCAGGATGCTAACTATGGCAAGCCCTAAGACTAACAGCGAAAAAGAAAGAGATGGCTGCAAGTCTGTTGACTGGGAAGCTGAGTCTCAACTTGTTCTCGGAATAAATGATGTCATTTGTCAGTCTCTTCAGAGTGAGAAGATTTTCAAATGATTAAGGTCTTGGGAGTCTTAATTGCTTTGACAATGTCATTTGAAAGGTGATAAAATATGAAAATAGGTAGGGAATTATAATTAAGGTTATATTAAATTTGCAGCTGTAAGCTCAAATCATGGGCTGCCTAAGCTTGATGATATTTTCTCCTTTCACACCATTGAAACTGGCGAGAACCCTCCAATTGACTTCCTGTCTTTCTGTAAGGTTTACCGTGGGTAACAACCACTAACACCCATGGACTAAGACAAAAGAAAACCCAATTCCTGAGAGACACATTTAAATTCAAACAAATGAGACAAATACATTTATAGAAATGGAAATGGAAACTCAAGGCCAAAAAGAATAAACTTGTTTGTGGAGCAGCAAACCCCTGAGTACCAGAAATCAGGATTTCTAGCGTCTTCTCATAGCGGAAGGTGGGGAGCTTTAGGAAATATGAAATTTCCCTTTTTGAAAAACTGCAGGCAGAAAGCAACTTAGCTGCCCCACCCTGAAGGCAGCTTCTTAAAGCTATCCTTGAGGAAATTCAAATTTATGGAAAAGGCTTGGGAAGTACACAAGCCTCCTGGGATTCTAATGACAACCACACCCATGTCACTGTGGCACCCATGCTAGCATCATGGCTGCTCAGTCTTCCTCATTACCTCTCAGGGCGGCAGCAGCCCTTGCTTCATCCTGGGAAGAAGATGAGGGACTGATTTGACTGAAAAGGCTAAGACAGCACTGGCTATTTAGGAAGGCCCACGGCAGATGATTCAGCAATCAACAGGAAGTGTCTCACTCAGTGATTTGGGTAAGGGGTGGGGGAGAAAAAAAGAAACAAAAATAGGAAGCATCAGGAATACCCTTAGGGCAAATATCCTAGCATTTTTAATATTTATCCAAAGATGATAGTGTTCTGCCTTTAGGCCTCTAAGAGACAATCCCTAATAGAGAAAATTAACTGCTCACTTTACCTACCTCGAAAGATTAAAGGACTCTGTTGACAGAGCTCATCTTAAAACCTGTGGTTTATGGGCCTTAGGTATATCTAAACCAGTCCCTCTAGCAAAGGGGCAGGAATTGCTGTGAATGGATAAACAAACTATTCTCCAAAGTAAATTCTAATTCTTTCACCTAATAATTCAGGCTTTACAGTGTTTAGAGATATAAAATGGGGTGATGGACCATTAAGCCAAAATAAATGCAGAATGTAGCGGGGTACTGAAGAAACAACTGAACATTCACCACACAAATTAGCAGCACATGGGTGGCCAGAGCGTAAGGCCGAGAACAGTCACAAAGAACTGCCCACATCACTCCCCCTGCCATTCCACCTAATCCTCACAAAACTTCTTTCGTCTTATTCATATTTGTACTCACTCACTCATTCATTCATTCATTCATGTATGCATTACCAGCAAAGATGTATAGAGCACCTACTATGTATCAGGCAGGCTTCCTTCTAGGGTCTGGAAAGATTATAGAAATAAGACATAAGAGTCTTGTTCCCGTGTAGTTTATAGTCTGGGGAGACACCAGCAACAAACATGAAGAACAGATGATGGAAACCAAATGTACAGAGCAGAAGTACTATGAGTGAAACTGAAATAGGGTGAGACCATCAAGAGTGCCAAGGGGCAGGTGCTCCTCTCCATCAGGAGGACAGCGATGAGGGTTCTGAGCAGAGACCTGGAGGAGGAGAATAAGCCAGTCACGCAAAGACTGGAGAACAGGCATTGGAAACAGTGTTCCACATGGAGAGACAGGGTGGGCGAATGTCTTAATTCAGGGAAGAGGCTGCTATGTTCTTTGTTCTTGCAACTGGAATAATGTTGCCTGAGTGGCTGGTGCTTAAGCGAGCCAGAAGGAGAAGTGCAAGAGATAAAGCAGGAGAGATGGGGAGGGGTGCAGAGTATGGCGTTAGCCCGTGGACGATGGCAAGCTCCTGGAGGTGGTAAGGCACTATGCATTTCAGAAGGTTACTCAGTAAAGAGTTTAAGGCAGTGAGAATGCATGAAGGAAAAGAGTCCAGGTTAGGGTGCTGGTAGGAGACAACAAAGGCCGAGTTAGTGCACTGTGGGAGGAGACAGAGAAGAGAGGACGCTTGGGCTACGCCTCCAAGATGGATCCTGCAGGCCTTGCTGATGGATCAGAGGTGGGTGGAGGGGGAAGAGAGGTGTCAGAGTTTAGGGGAGTAACTGATTGATAGATGTGCTATTTTCTGAGATGGGGACCAGTGAAGAGCTACTAAGTTTGGAGTATAATAGGAGTCTTTAATAATACCGTAAGAAAGATTAAATCCTTGGTTTATAAATAAGAAAACTGACTCTGAGTGTCATGCAGCCAAAATTCCAATGCTGGCCTCCCTGACTCCCCTGGGCTGTAGGATGGCTAAGAATGAGAGGCAAACATTTCTGAAGATTTCCTTCTTGCACCTACTTCTCCTACAGAGGAGAAAAATCTCTGCTATCAGTACTTGCTGCCGAGCTCTCCTTTTTTCTCTTGGATTGACACAAGCTGGTCAGTCCAAGGCCTGGCTTCAGGGCATACTAAAATTTACAGGGTAACCATCTCTATTACCCAACGTAACACTGAGAAAGGTGAACTTCCATGCAGAATGATCAGTGCCAGCACAGGATTTGAGAGGTGTCCCCTTCACTCCCAGATGACAACTAGGTGCTCACACAGCAAGGGGTCAAAGCTGGCTTGGCACTGGCTCATTTTCCATTCAAGTTGGCTATGATGGAGTCCGAGATGCTGTCCAAATGCTTGGAATTAGTGTGCCACCGACTAGGTTTGGAGGTTGCATCATACAGAGACTCCACTGGAACTGCAGTTTGATTCTGGGAGTTGGAGTTGTAAAACTTGTACCTTGAATTATAGTGAAAACAGACACGAATCTTTCTTCAGGGAACGAGAACCCTGTTACTTGGTTACCTTTGAAAACAAAGGACAAAGGGATTTCTTGAATTGTCCTTGGAGGCGAGCAGATAGGCTCTGCAGCGAGCTGCCCCAGATGGGAGAGAAGGTGTTTTGTGCTGGGCTTTCCCCTAATTAAACACGCCTCTCTGCCCCCAGCTGAAGCTTTCTGGGCCTCTCCAGGGGGCAGCCCCAAGGAGGTCAGGTCAGGAGGTTAGAAAACGATGTGGAGAGAGGTCCTGAGGTCAGTTTTAGAAAAAGACAAAACACAAAGAGGAAAAGGTTGTTGCCCACTACAGAAGAGACTGACATTTGGAAACACATCTGCTCCCGGAGAGTTCAGGGGAAAATGGGGTTCAAAGATCGCCTGTTGTCTCCGTGCTCTGACAGTCACAGAGCACCACCGAGAAACAGTAATCACTCTACTCTGGTGCCGTGGTTCCCAGCTTTTTGTCAAGAGCCAACCCTTTCTGGCACTGAATAAATGTATCAGATGTCCATTTTCTAAAATTTCATTCTTAAGTTTCTTTCCCCGTCATGTCCCTCAGCATCTATCTTCACAATTATTTCCACCTTTAAGGTTCTCCATCTCCACCGCCAACACGCCAAGCAGGCCCCCATCATCAAACACCAGAAGTCCCTCCACTGTGCTCCCTGTGTCCATTATGGCCCCTCCTTTGATTTGTTTCCCATAGAAACTTTCTAAAGATGACCTGGTAGTTAAAACTATGCCCAGAATGTCAGCTCCCAGGACGCAAGATTCAAAGGGAGCACCAGGCAGCACATCTTTCTCATACGATTTCCCGGCATCGCCTCCAATGTGTCACCCACGAGCACTAAAGCAATCAGTCAGCCACCCTCTGGGCAGTACCCATGCCCACCTGGGGCCATTCAGCACAGTGCAGACCACCAGCACACCCACTCACTTCCAGTTCTTCTCTTATTCTCCCTTCAAAACACCAACTGCAATATCCCAGCATTGCCTCTTCCAGAGACCTTCAGGTACCCCTGTTCCCACCTCTCCCAATTCCAGTTAAAAAAAAATGAATTCCACACACTCTTCTCATGCAACAGAAATACCAGTTTTTTACACGCAAACCCCTTCAGCAAATTTCATCACAACCATCTTCCATTGGTACCAAAAGCCATTTTTTTTTTTTTTGCTGTGATATTTCACAATGGAAGAACGGGAGGCGCCTTACCCAGAAATCATATGGAAGCAAATGTTAGTGTTTTCCAGGGTTGTACAGGTGCCTGGTGTGCTACTTTCAAGTCTACTGAAGTTCAAGCATGAGCTTTCCAAACTACTACCTCGCAAAGCTTTCACTTACTTTTTCCCACAGCTGAGAATCTGGATGCTCAATAAAGAAAAAGAGGTTGGAAATATAATCCTCCCAAGAAGGAAGTGCTTCATACTTCATTCAGTTCTCCTGCTCAGAATGTAATGAGGACACCAAAACTCTTTGCCTGGAATCCCACAGCTCCATGCTAAAGTATGAATATCGCTAAAGAAAAAAAAAATATTGATTTAAGGACAGGAAGAGAAAAAGAGGAAGAGGAGAAGGAAGGAAGGGGAAATAGACAGAGGAAGGAGAGAGAAGAGAACACTGAGCAAAGAGCAGAGAGGAGAGAGAAGAGTTTTTCAGGCTCCACTTTGATCTCTAGCCATACTAATCCCCTAAACATCCAGCTCTTGGACCATGGCCACAGGAGTTGCCCAGTACGTTGACTCCTGCAATCAGTTTAGCCACATGAAACCTTTCAAATCATGGCTTTCATCCTCCCACATGTACATTAGGAATAGAAGTTACACCTCTTTAGGGAAGTTGAGTCAGAAAGTAGTCAAGAACTTGTCAATCATTCCCATTAAAAACATTTTTTCAGCCCATATAATTTTGCTTTTATCCCATGGCCAAGAGGTCACTCTCGTCACAGCAGTAGTAGGTAACCTGTGCTGGGGCCAGGTTTTAGGTGAGTTGGAGAAGGAAACCCATAAGCTCAGGGCAAGGCTTCTGGAAGGGCTGGTGAAGACACAATGTAAGGGAGGTAAAATCACCAAGGAAGGAGAAGGGGGCAAAGAAATCCAGCGCAGGGCCGCTAGGAGCAGAGAGGCCTGCAGCTGAGGCACTGGAAGGGACAAGGTGACAGGCAGCAGCACCTGGCCTCAGGTCTCCACGGCACTCTGGTCACCCTGCTCCTCGCTCTCAGTCCTCGATGGATGTCACTGGGGCGAATCTGTTCAGGCCTCTTTCCTAGCCTATAGTAGTTGCCAGAAATGGCACCATTCCTGGGCTTAGAGACATGCAACTGCGGTCTGTTTCTCCTACTGGACAGAGCACCGGTCCTTACAGACAGGCACACACCAAATCCAGGAAGAGATCTTTACTTAACTAATTACCCTTGCCAAAACCCGATCTCTAAATCAGGTCACGCACTGAGGTCCCAGACGGCCTTGAGCTTTTGAGGGTCACTATTCAGACACTATAAACAGCACTTATTTGTCAGGCACATTTCTAAGTAATTTACTTGTATTAAATAATGTTATCTTCACAACTCTCCTAAGACGTGGACACTATTATGAACCCCATTTTACAGGAAACTGAGTTAAAATGATGTTAAGTCCCTTGCCTGAGGTCATACATCGAATAACAGCAATGGTTTCAGACTGAGCCAGCTCATCTCCAAAGGCTGTGTTCCAAACCAGTGAAATAATCTGCTATAAATAACTATTTTAAAAGCAGACTCTTTCAATTTCTCCTGCCTGTATCTTTTGGGAAAAGACCTGAGTCAGCTGATAGTACTCACACTCACACTTCTGACCAGGCAGAACCGAATCTTTAAATTATCAGCTCGTTTGCAGGAGTATAAACAAAAGGCTGAATCATGATTTACTAATTGCGCTTTCCTTTTACAGATGCCAGCTGTATGAACAAAGTGAGTCAATAATTTTCTCTGGATCAGTCTGTCGATTAATATTTATTGAGCAACTACTATGTGCCAGGCAATGGAGCCATGATAAGCACGAGGTAGACAAATCCCCTGGCCTGCTGGAGCTTCAGCGCTAATGGAGGAAACAAACTGATCACTAACCAGGGAGTTGAGCAGGGGCTTTAATAATTAAGACTCTAGCAAGGACTTGGAAGGAACGTAGAGTGTGAGATTTCTGGAAGTAGATAAAGTATAGGCCTAACTCCACCCAAGAAGCCAGGGAAGAGGTCTTTGGAGCAGGTCATTTAAGTTAAAATTTGAAGGACCTTTGTAAGGTGGGAAAAGCCTTTGATGCACAGGAAACTGCTGCTCTGAAGCTAGTAAGTGAAGAAGAGCAGAGGGTGCTGAAGAAGCAGGAATCCCGGAGTCACTGAAGAGGGAGCAAGGGTGGAGCGAAAGCGGCAGGGATGAGGATGCTCAGGGCCACAAAGGATAATACCCTCTCGCCGAAGGGTGGGCGTCTCGGTTTCCTCATCTGTATATCCGGACCTAAGTGCGCAGACCCGGAACTGTTGGTTCGGAAGGCTAACTGTGAAACCATGAGGTGAAAATGCCGAGCCCAGTGTCAGGAACAGAAAAGACACTAAATAAATACCACCTGCACCTGCGTCTGCTGAGAACCTCTCTTGAACTCTCACCTAAGAGAATAAACAACCTTCAGTCCTCTACTTTCTTCTGAGGGCTTGGTGAAGCTCTTACTCGTAATGGAAAACACCGAAAGCAACCTGAACAGATGATATGAACTGTCATTTTTCTTTGTTACTAACAAGGTCTTGCCTTAATGAAACAAAGCAAGCTGCACACACCTGAATTTCAATAGTTCTTGGTCTTGCTTCATTCACAAGCATAATGCTTTTTGAAGACTGCACCACGTAGGTGTAGGACATCAGTCATAAAAAATCATTGATCTCTTCAAGCAATGATTCAATAGCCTCTCTAATTACTATATAAGGGCAGACTCAATCTGAAGATAGAAAAAGAAAGCCTACTCTACATATGATTTTTTGACAGCATCCTTAAATTTCAAGTACAGTATAGGTACTTTCTAGTGTAGCATGTATTTTTTTTTTTTTTTTGCATTTCAATAAACGCCTTTCTTCCCTAAGAACGACACTCAGTAATTCAGAGAAAAGTATCTGTCTTAGTGGTTTCCAACTGCTGCTTCCTCGAGTTGACTCATGGTTAGTATTTTTCTTTTTTTCTCCTTTTTTTTTCCTTTCAAGTGAAAACCGTGAGTTCTCTAGAGGTAAGTATAAACCTGATTGTCTTTGAATAAAATGAATTCCTTTTGTTCTCTTTTCCTTCTCTTAAAGTTATATCACATGCAGTGGAAGTGGCAGCTGTATTTATTTGAAATAAAGTGACCACAGGAGGAAGCCAAATGAATAATTGTAGTGACAATTGTCATATGTAGTTAGCTTTATACGATGCCAATGTGACATCTCTCTACGCGGTCCATGTTTCCCCAGAATAAGAGGAAAGTTGTACTCCAGATATAAGCTCTGCTGCCTAATGGATCTGGATTCAAGTACCAAACCCAGGTTTGTTACCCCTACAAGTTTGATGGCAGAAGTCTTGCTGCAAGACTCTCAATGATAAATCCTAAAGGGTCACACAGCTTCTGTCTATCCAGAGGGGAGTTCCATTGGGAGTCCTGGACTTCTATGCAAGGGATCTGACTTACCTGTGTCTACTTTTCTGTGAGGAACCCCGAGGCACAAGGGGAGGCTAGGAGAAAGTGCTCTATGGCAGTCCTGATCGTTAAGTCATTCGCATGTAGCTGAGAGCTATAGGAACAGAGGCATTTTAAGTTCCCCAGACCGTAGGTCTGCTGAATGTCACTGAGAGATAGGTGACACCACAAGGAGCAAAATAATCACCTGCATTCTTGATTTCCGGAAACCTGTGAGGCTGATAAAATGGCTGTTATTGTAAGCTACTAAGTTTTGGGACCATTTGTTATGCAGTAACAGTAATAGCGAGAAGCAACCAAATGAAGCATCTTTTCCCTGAGCTGACAGGATTTAGACAGACTTTCAGCTACAAGTTAGCAGGAAAGTAGGAATAACAGAAATGTCACCAAGAGTGAGCTCAAAGATGTTCCTTGTGAGTTACATGGGTGAGCTCCTGCACTCCACACTGGAGCTCTGTGAGGTTGGAGCTATTACTATATCCAGTTCACAGATGAGGAAACTGAGGCACTGAGAGGTTAAGGGATTTGCCATCTTCCCACAGCTCTTCACGGTGGAGCAGGATTGAATGCAGCTAATGTGGTGTCAAAGTCCTTCCCCTTAGTCACCATGCTGTGTTCAATCTCACTTAGATCGAATATGGACGGGGAACCTTACCGAGGAGACCTGACCTCCTACAAAAGGGTGTGCTGGGAGGAAAGCCTTATATGAGTATGGAGATGGTTTCCTGGGCCTACGCACACCCATGCAGTCCACTTGGAGTGGTATTTTTCAGACAATTCAATCGTGGGCTGTTCTGCCCCAGGTCAGTCTGACTCTGACTCATGTATGTCTATTTCCAAATGTCAGTCTCCAAGCTTAGAAGGCACTTACTGGAGTTCCTGTAATTCTTTCAGAAGACTCTGACCCTCTTCTGGGAGCCAATGACAACTTGTACATCACAGAGCTCATTGTTGATGTACCTTGAAGGAGACTTCGTCAGTACTACTCCAGATGCTGCAGAAAAGGCTACAAACACGACAGCAGCTGGAACTCACCAAACACAGTGTGCATCGCAGGCATGTCTTACGCCCAGTGCTTCCTATACGATAGCTCCTTCACTTCTCGCAAAAACACTGAGCCATGGTGTAACTATTATTGTTTTCACTGCCACTTCACAGAAGAGAAACTGAAGTTAATAGAGATTAACTAACTTGTCCAAGGTCACACAGGGATTAAGGGGACAGCCAGATTTTCATTCATTATCAGGTAACTCTGAGGCCAATCTGCTCACTCACATGGAGTAGTGTTACTTAATGCACTGCTTTCCTGAACTAGAGGCCAAGCATGAGTATCCCCCTGCCTTTCCAGAGGACCTACCTCCATCTCTTATACTCTCCCCTATAAAAGGAGAACCATAAAAACAGCGCCTCTTCTACTTGTAGGTCTATACCTGAGATAACTAACTGTGATGTCAACTTGAATAAGAAATGACTTGTTGGTTGGTTTAGCACAGTTCTGGTGTGACTGGATGACTCATATGGTGAAGATGGAAGACACCCCTGGGTGTGCGTGGCACCAACCAATCGGCTTGCAGCCTGGATGGAATAAAAAAAAGGAAAAGGAGAGGGAAGGCTCACTTCTGCTTCTTCAGAGAAGCTCCAGTCTTTACGTGCACCTTTGGGTGTCATCTCCAGGCTTCTTGATACGGACTCACACTGGACACTGCAGTGAGCTCCAGGCCTTTGACTTTTAACTGAATCCTCTGGCTCCACAGCACTCAGACAGCCCCTTTTGCAATTTTCCACCCCTGATTCTGAAGGTGGCCATTGTAAGCCTATCTTAAAAATCCTTTTATAATACCCAAGAGAAACGAATGCATAGGCTTAGCCAAAAACCTCTGTAGGGGAATGTTTACAGCAGCATTATTGATAATAGCCTCAAACTGGAAACAACCCGAATGTCCTTCAATGGATGGATAAACAAATCAAGGTCTATCCATACAACGAAATATTACAGAGCTGAAAAAAAGAATGGAGTTTGGATGCATGCTACGATGTGGGTGAACCTTGAAAATATAATGCTAAGTGAAAGAAGCTAGCCACGAAGGGTCATATACTATGTGATTTCATTGATGTGAACTATTTAGATCAGGGAGATCTAGAGAAAGAGAAAATTGATTAGTGGTTTTCAAGGGCTGGTACTGAGTGTGAGGTTTCTTAGCAGGGAGATCAATTGTTTTCAAATGCATTGTGGTGATTGCTGCCTATATCTGTGAATACTCTAAAAAAACACTGAATTGCATACTTTAAACAGGTAAGAAGACTTAAAGCATATGAATTACATACCAATAACTCTGCCTTGCCACAGGGTGTTGTTTGGCATGCATGAATTAAGTGCCAAGCACCCTGCCTGGCACCTGGACAACACTCAATACAAGTTGGCTATTTGTTGTTGATGTTGTTGTTGTTGTTTTCAAACTGTAGAAAAAAAATGTTCCGAAATGGACTAGGGATATTGGTTTTTGTTTGTGCACCACAAGAAATCGCATTCAATTTTCACTCTGATTTTATTGTACTTTCTTGAAAGTCTTTAAGTCTCCTCCATTCTGTCATCTGAAACACGAAGTGCGAAGTGCCAAATTGCAGGGGAGAAATAAGAGAAAAACAAAAGCAAAATAAACCCATTATTTTCATGAGAAATACGAACAGCAGTGAGAAAAACACCTCCTCCTGTTTGTGCTTCAGGGATTGATTAATCACCAGGGAGATGCTGTCTTTCCTACATTGCCGCCTCTCCTATGCTTCGCGTCCCTCTCTCTCAGAAGGTTCAGCTGCTTCTTCAAGTCAACATTTTCCTTTAAAACCGCAAAGCAAATGTACATATAAAGGAAAGCAGCAACTGGGATGCTACGAGCTATAGCAACCACCTTTCTTAGTGCTTGGTTCTAAGTGAAACCCTGGAAGATCCCCAAATCCAGCTGTGGATTTGCTGAGGGAAAGCTGTAGCCGCGGGACGGAAAAGGACAGCTTTGAGGCTGTTTCCATCTGTGCAACACTGAGCTTCTCCTCCAACCATAACTGCAAAGGAGGAAGGGAACTGTAAAAAGTGCTTCAAGGAGCCGGGAAAGGAAACTGTACTTCCCACCTTTCCCAAGTGTCTCATTTCACTTTCATTGTGGAAATTGGATTTTGTTGTTTGCAGCTGTTTTCCACTTAGGTTGCCTTGGCCTTGGCCTTGTACCCTACCAGGAGTGTCCCCCCAAATAATGCTAGCTCATCACAGAAGGTAGATTTCTGACAATTTCTCTGCCTTGGGTTTTAGAAGCTGAAGCTAATTGAGAGAAGGGCTGTGTTCCAAAAATCTTTTGCTAGACCAGACCCTTCCATGGTGAGCTTACTCTAAAGTCCAGGTCGCAGATGGTTAGCTAATCCAAAAGTAATTTAAACATAACTACATTTGTAAGTACCTCGGTTCACAAACTTAATTTGTTCAATGATTCTGGGGAAGGTGGCCATGGTCGCTTTCGTCACCTGATAGAGTTTTCGAACACAAGCAAAATTTTGCGGAATGCTTTTGTTCATGAGCCAAATTGTTCACAAACAGAAGTGTTCATGAACAGAGGGATTACTATATTTACAACAGCAGAGCCATGATTCTTTGCCCAAAACACACAGAGCTGAATATTTCAGAAATCAAAATGGTTTAGATTTCCAAAATGCAGCGTAATGCATATAGCTGTTTATGATGCAACTCCCCCATCGGAGTCAGGAGCAGCACCTCAGGGTTGAGACAGTAACTTTTTTGAAATGAACTCAGATGAAACAGGGTAAATTAACTATAAGTGGCCACGTACCATTAACCAGTTTAGGCTAAGGTCTGACACAGTGAGGTTTGCTGGAAACTTGCAAAAGAAATTCAGTGGATTGCAGGATTGCACAGAAGGAAGGGGTTATGAACCTGTACCTTTATGTACGTAGTACATAATAATAGTGGTTGAGACCACTGTTAGCATCATTTCCATTCCCTGCAACAGTAGGCATTGGAAGGAGCTGAGCAGTGATTGGCAGGGAATTCCAGCTACCAGTATTTGTTAGTTTTTTGTATCTGTGCAAAAACGGTTATGTCTTTAGCTCAGTCACTTTCATGGTGGTCTGAATCAGCACAGTTGCTGTGTTAGGGTGGGGTAGCTGCCTGTTCTGCACCATCTCCACTCATGTATATGGATGAGACTCCTGGGAGTCAGGGCACTGTAAATCATATTGTCAGCATATCAATAACAGCTGCCCTTCCTTGGCCCCCAAGTGTGCTCAGCACTGCACTAGGCACTTCATGGGTGTTATCACAGTGATCATGGCCACAGCCCTAGGTGCAGAGGCTTATTTCAATAAGTTAGAGCAATTTGCCCAGGATCATGGGGCAGCTGAGGAAGGGCAACTCCAGGCAGAATTCACCCCAGTTCTCTCTGACCCTCCAAACCCTTCCTATTTTCCCCACACTGCCTCTGTTGAGAAGTCTGAGATCTGACCACTTGGTCAACCCCCAAAAGAATGCGAATCTAATTAAGACATAAACAGAATAATCCAAAGACATCACACATACACAGACATATACCCACACAACACTATTTGAGCCTTATGAAAGAACAACCAACCAACACCAGTTCTCCAGGGTCTGAGAAATACTAAACATAGTATGTGTGTGTGTGTGCGTGTGCACGTGCGTGCATGTGTGTGCGCGGGCGTGTGTGCACATGCACGTGCATGCATGTACATGCACACATGTGTGGTCTTTGGGAGTGGGAGTAGTGAGACTGATTATTCTTATGAAATTTCATTATGGTTTAATTATTTTTTTCATGAGATAAGCCCAGAAGGCCTTTGTTTCAAATATTATTTCTAATTATTCATGGCTTATGAATGCAATCACAAATAAGGGTGAGAAGGTAGGTTTATTATTTAATCAACTGCATAAAAATGATGTACTATTCAAATTTAAAAGGAAAGAAAGTCATCTTATAATTAAAGCCCTAGTCAGATAATGAGGTCTCAATGGCTATATCTATTCTTTTGTTGCTAGAACTTCTGAAGAATAAAGTAACTACCAGAGTTGCAACCGGCCATGGTGAAGGCAAACAGTGGGGTCCAGTCAGGGTCACTGAGAGCACTGGCCCTCGGGAGGGTATTTAGAGGTCAAATAGTCCAAGTTCTTGTCCTTTGCAGTGAGCACTTTTGGAACTGAGTCAGCAGGCCGTGGCTTGGCCTCTGTATGCACACTTGGAGTGGTAGAGAGCTCATGTCCCTGTGAGGGAGACTGTTGGACTGTGGCACAGCCCAGTTAAGGGGTCAAAAAACATTGCCTTGTGCTACACTGAAGACCTAAATCAGTTTCATCAGTGACTTTGATTGTCTATATTTATCCTCTGCAACAAGTAGACTCAGTCTAATCTTCCCTGTTATCAGATGTGGTGGCACATACTGGTAATCTCAGCATTTGGAAAGTTGAGGCAGGAGGATTACCATGAGTTCAAGGCCAACCTAGAATACACAGTGAGACCCTGTCTTGAAAAGCTGATAATAACAATGTAGCTTTTTTTCTCCATCTGACATCATGTGGCATGATTTCTAGATCTCCTGCCACCCTTCTGTTCACAGACACCTGGGTGGTCTCACGAATGCAGTATTTCTCATATAAGGCCTGCATAACCAAAGCTACCCTAAGAGCTTCTCAAACCATGATGCTCAGATTACACTCCGTACCAACGGAATCAGAATCTCCAGAGGTGAGCCTGAGCATCAGCACTTTTTAAAGAAAATCTTCCCAGATAACTCAGATAAGTGGCCAAATTTGAGAAGCAGGGCTCTAATTCCACACTACTGTAACTCACAGACCAACAGCATGGCCTGGTTTAGGAGCTTTGATATTAACGAGGAAGAACTAAGCCCCGCCTCCACCTTACAGGATTACCATCTGCACAACATAAAGTGCACTAGGGATCCCATTCACACTGCAGTGTACGAGGCCACGCTGTAAGTCAGGTTACATCTCAGTCCTGCTTAGATAAGTTGTTTTCTTGGATTTTATGCTCAGTTATTGCATCTTCAAGTGAGGCAAGGTCCCATACAATCCCCATTTCACCACAAGATATTGGGGCTTTACCTGATCCTTCTCCATCTATTTTGGGGTGACTAAACACTCTTTTTAACATTGTACATCCAACTTTCCTATGGCTAGCCATCATTATCTCCTATACAATTTCCTAAACTAAGATCCACTGTCATGTTTCTCAAAGTTCTGTTGTTCCAAAAGAATATTTTAAAGTAGGGGTTTTAACTTTGATTAAGAATATCTAGGCCCGGGATTTAGCTCAGTGGCCTAAGTGCCTGCCTGGTGAGCACAAGGTTGTGAGTTCAATGCTTGATACAAAAAACAAAACAAAACAAAGCAAAAAAAAAGAATATCTAAAAAATAAATATCGATATATGTATTTTAAAACCAACTGAATGACCACCCACAGCTGGGCACTGTCTTGTTGAATTTTGTGTTAACAGCCACACTCGTGCCAATTAGAAATATTTAAAGTATCCCAGACTAATGAGAAAATAAGAGACCAGCCCAGGGTGCAGAGCCAGGATTGAAATCCAGATCTGTGATTATGCAGCCTGTGTCTTTTTTTTTTTTTTTTTTGGCAGTCTGTTCTCCCAAAGCACCATGAAATATTTTGTCTTTTTGTCTCCCTTGAAGAAATAGTAGCATCTGTATTTGAAACATACGAACTGTGTAACTCAGTGTTTCTCAAACCAGGATTGAACGACAAATTTTCATAGATCCTAAAGTTTTACAGTAACTATTTTGGTTTACATTTTCATTGATTGTTATAATCTTTTAAAAAACCACTTCATCTGTTAGCCACTTTGTAACTCAGTACTGGTATATATTTTCAGAACACACACTTCCATTTTTCTGTAAGAGCTTAGGTACCAAGTGAAGGCCAAATGCTATCATGGGAGACCAATGGGAAAGAATTATTCAGAGAAGGGACAAAGAAGAGAGCCCTGGGGTGAAAAGTGGCCTTCATTCTATGGGTCCAACAAGTCCCCAAGAACCTGCAGCACAGTAGTCTGACCAATTCATGTGGCCAACAGATATCCCACCCACCCCCGTAGTTGTATTGGTGGAGTGATGATTATTAATAGTGCATACTCACAAAGCCGCTGTGAGAATTAAACACATGAATATAACAAAAGCAATTGGAACTATCGCTTGGCTTGCAGTAAGTGCTGCTTAAGTATTAGCTATCATTAATATAATCATAATTATTTACCCAAGCGCAAGGAATTGCACATGATGGCACAGCTGAATTCTGAGCCCCATGGCACACCTCTTCCCACTTTTTTATTAACCTAATACTGCAATCATTACTGTGAACATGGTGCTGCCACCAGACAGGAACACAGTTAACTACACTTCTATCCAGTTTCCATTTCTCTGTCAAAGATGCTGTAAGACACCTTGGCATCCCATTCTGCTTGCCAGAAACTCCAAGGTCTTCACTATCACTGAAAACCATTCCCTGAGCCTTCCCTCTCCTCCGGGCACAACCGGATCTGGTTTGCTGGCCTCCTGCCCATTTTTCAGGCCCTAATCATTGTACTTGCGGACTTTGGCATTTGCTGTTTCCTCCACTTGGGATACTCTAACCAGACAGCTGTGCAGCTTTCTCCCTGTCCGCCTTTAGCTCTCCGTTCAGTGTCACCTTCTTTGTGAGGCCCGTACTGATCAGCACACACTAAGTAATATTGCTCACCCCATCCCAGGTTCCGCTGGCCAAGTAGCCGCCAGCCCCCAGCACCAACGTCAATAAACTGCATTATTATTTATCTGGTTTTATCTCTCTCCCACTAGAATTTCAGCTCCAAGAAACATACATTTTCTTTTCACTCCGTTGTCCACTGCTGTATCCGCCAGTGCCAAGAAGAGTACCTAGCCCAGAGGAGCAGATAGTAACCATTAGATAAATATTTGTTAAATGAGTAAATATCACTGCGCAGAAAACCAGACATATTCCATCTCTAAGCACTCTCTCCTGATCAAAGGGTCTAGTAATAGGCTCTTAAAACTCTTTTTAAAGAGATGTTTACAGCATTAAACTTAGTTTAGCATGACTGGCTTTAAGCACACAGAGAATTTTATATATAATAAAACAACTCTTTGTCATTTAGTACCACAGAGCACATGAAGCCCTATTAAACACTCTTCAGCCGCACTGGTAGATTTTGCCACAGTCTTTGGCTCTGTCATCGAAGATCAGCTCTGCCCAAATAGCCTTGCACCACTTGATAGGCCTCTCCATTCTGCTTCAGATGAAATAAAGGCGGGAAATGCCAGTTATTTGACCACAGGGTGAAGCAACAGCATATCTTAGTCCTGCTTCTAATTCAACCTTCACCTTAATGACACACTTAATATTGAAATCAGGTTATAGGGTATTTCATTATCCCTATACACATTCCAAATCAGTGTTGTATGCAAGTAATAAACTTTATATTTTGGCCTGCTTTTATTGTTCAATTTATTTCCTGTATTGGCTAGTGCTAGTGACCTTTCTCCTTGAATATCTATCTGTGTTTTTATCGTATTTGCTTTCTTACTATTTTCCTCCTTTTAAAAAGTAATGAGGTAATCCTGGGCCCTGGTTTGTCGTATGAAGGTAGCAGGGGTAGTTATTGCAACTCGTTGCTTGATGATGGGGTTCTAGAAAAACCAGGTGGGTACTGCTGATGAAACTTGTTTGTTTTTAATACAAAAGATTAATAAAATACAGAATAAGTAGTCAAATGATCTTTTCCTTCTAAGTGAATATTTATAAAATAGCATGCCGTACTTTTATAAGATTCAGGATAGCAACCTCATAGCAAAACTGTAGAAGCTATCTGCCAGGTAATTTTTCCTCCTTCAGATGACTCTAGAAACATCTGTCTCTGTTTTTTGCCAATATTTTCTACTAGCTTGAAACCATTATAATCCTGGAAATGTTTCTTAATTTGTGTTAATTTTTTGTCCTTTTCTGAGTTACCTCACCTCCTCTGCAAAGTGAGGTGTGGTGCCAATAAAAATTTAAAAATATGCACTTAGGAGCCTATATATATATGTATGTATATAAGTGTGTATATATATATATATATATATATATATATATATATATGTATTGCATGGTTCACTTAAGGAATCATCATTAAATATGAATTGCCCAAAAAGGAAATTGATGATTAGGAAAGGGGCAAACTGGCAATTTGATGGGCTATATATTATCAGTCAATTGATTGGTACTGGGTATTTAAATAGCTAGGTATTTACTTTAACTAAGCACTTTCCTGGAAATGACATGCTAAGACAGTAAAGGCCAGAGTCACTAAAGCCATAGGAGCCAGACTGAAATTCCCCTACACCAAGGGGGGCCACTTAATCGATCTTTCTCTAAAAACCTTCCATAGTGTATGTAATTCAGCAGCCCAAATTCTCCCTGAAAAAAAAAAGGAATGGGGTTGGGATAATAAAGAGTGAAAACCTGGAAACATTACAGAAGACTTTCCTAAAAGCACTTCTGTGTTTGTCAGTACTAAGCACACATTCAGTCATTTCAGACTTACATCAGGATCTGCATTTCTGGGATCATAACAAAAGAACTAAAGAAACCATCATCTTTCCTTGAGAACTAGGTATCAAGTTCATGTTGGGTTCAGCCTCATCGTAGCAAGAACAGATTTAATAAATAATCTGTGTTGTGTTAATTCTACTTTTGTTGATTAACAGAAACAAGGTATACATTGGCCAATTGACTTGATTGATTTATTGAATATCTAAATGCATAAACAGTGAACCAGGGATTAGGGATAGGAAAGGAATATAACATGGTCCCCATTGTCAAAGAGATCACAGTCCAGTTAGTGCAGAGAGGGGTAAGGAAATACACACTTCAGGGATTTTAGTCTAAAATATGATGTGTGCTAGATCAAAGGTTGAGCGATGTGTTTTGGGGATCCTGGAAGAAAAGACATGATATAGAACAATTAATATGAGGCAGAGAAGAGCAAAAAAATGCCTTTGGAGGAAAGGGAAGTGGGAGAAAGTCAGAGCCACACAAGCCCATGGATTAGAATGCAAAAGGGAATTGATGAGGGGTGGAGCAGAAGAGTTGATGAGGGCCAGCTCTCCGAGTACCACTGACACCTAGTGAAGGAGTTTACACTTTACAGCAGAGGTCATGGGTAGTCACTGAAATGTTTCAATTGGAAGTTCATAAAATGAGGTCAGCAGACTGCAGAGTACATATGTTTGGAGGCCAGGAGGCTGTTGGTAGAGGCTCACAAGGTGAAAATACCATCAACCCTGGCCACATATTAGAGAACAGAGGTTTCTTGTTGTTTCCAACATGTGTGTTGACCTACCTCAAAGCATTTGAATCCAGTATGTGGAGGTAATGTCAGGCACAGGGTTATTTGCAAAATTCCCTTGGATGAGTCTAAAAAACAGCCAGTGTGAGACCACCTAGGACTCCAGCTATAAGGGATGATCAGGTGTCTACATTAAACCAGTGCTGATGGTGATGGAGGAAAAAGGAGGAAAAGAGACAGAAGATGCACACTTCTCAGAGAAAGAAACACAAATGGCAAATAAATACATGAAAAAATGTTCAACATGAATGGTCATTCAGGAAATGCAAATTAAAACAACGCTGAGATTCCATCTCACTCCAGAAAGAATGGCCAAGATTAAAAAATCAACCAACAGCAAATGCTGGAGGGGCTGTGGGGAAAAAGGAACTCTTCTCCACTGTTGGTGGGAGTGTAGACTGGCGCAGCCACTGTGGAAGTCAGTGTGGAGATTCCTCAAGAAGCTAGGATTAGAGATCTCATTCAACCCAGCTATCCCACTTCTTGGCATTTTCCCAGAAGAATTGAAAACATCATACCACAGTGATATCTGTGCACCCATGTTTATAGCAACCCAATTTGTAATAGCCAGATCTTGGAAACAACCCAAGTGCCCATCAATCAAAGAATGGATAAAAAAGATGTGGTATTTTTATGCAATGGAGTACTACTCAGCTATTAAGAAAGATTGCATTGAGACTTCTGTAAGTAAATGGTCACAACTTGAGACCATACTCGTAAGTGAGATAAATCAAACCCACATGTGTAAATACCGTATTGTCTCCCTAGTGTAAGAAACGGAAAAGTATATATGATCCAAAATCTATAATAAATACTACGTAAGGGTAAAAAACAGCTCAAAGAGCAAAAGTAACTAGGAAGGGAAAAGGCGGAAAGAGAAAAGGGAAGAGGAAAAGATATAAACCTGTATATATGTATATGTAAGATAACTAAAATGAACACACTGTTGAATCTATTCGTGATTGAGAAAGAACAATTAATACTCATTTGATTAGGTCAATTTTACATGTCTATATCTGTTAATGTAAGTAACCACTTTAAAGATAACAATACGCAATATTGCAACCATTGTCAAGTTTCTATCATCTGATTTTGTAAACCTGCAATGTTACTGTTGTGTATTTACTCTAGTCGTTTGTTTGTCTCTTTTGCTTGTTGTCGTTGTTTTATATGTCTTTTTTTTCTGTTTTTTCTTCGCTAAAATAAAAAAAAATTTTAAAAAAGAGACAGAAGGTGGATGGAAGAGCCATTTCTAATGCCGAATTGACATGGCTCAGATTGAGTGGATGTAGGGGAATGAAAAGATAAGTGAGGCACCTGATTAGATAATGGTGTCTTTCACTTCCGGTGTAGAGAACTGAAGAAGATAAACAGGTTTGGGGGAGGACAGACCTGAGACCAAGCTCAGGCCTATGGAATTTGCAGCCCTCACAGGACATACAGTGGGACTGCCTTGGAAACTGGATGTACAGACCTGGCATTGAGCAGAGTGGCAAAGAGAATAAATGTGAATAGATCTTTGATTAGGTACTCTGTTGGGTGGGTTGGCTCTTTTGGAAGCATATTTCATATAGATTCTGATTGAATACACATTGATGGGGCACTTATTACATTCCCAGAATTGTTACCATTCCATATATTACTTCCCAGGTAATTGTGGAACAATGAAAAAGAATGGCAATTTTACTTTTCAGAAACAAGCCTCTATGGTATAGTTCTTAACTTTGATGTCTGATTGGATAACTGCAATTTTTTTAAAAAAAAAATCCCAATGCCCAAGCCACATTCAGGCCAACTAAGTCAGAAGCCCAATAGGTAAAACCTGGGTTACGGTACTTTCAAAAGCTCCCGCAGTGGTACAAATGCACATCCAAGGTATACTCACTTAACAGTCAAGGGCGTAGAAGTCCAGAATCTCCTAGTCTGAGAAACTTGCTCATGTGGGTCAAGTCCATGGTAGTGTAAAATGTTATCTGTTGCAGGAAATAACCCAAATGTTTAGGACTAATTCTATCCATGTACGGCAAGTGACTATTTGCTTTGGATTCTTCAAATGCCAAACATGAGCTACTGTAGATTTTGATTAGAATGGTGGAGGAGGAGGATTCCTTTTATGAAAACAATGTTAAAGTGTTTCTAGTTCTTACACTCTAAGACTCACTCTTAGTTCTGTTTGATCTTTCCAATTTCTTATTTTAAAAATTACATTGTATGTATCCTTTACTTTATAAGTCTTACAATGGCCTTTGGCCAAAAGCAATAAAATTCTGACTTGAAGCTCTATAATAAGGAACGTTCTGCTGTTCTTTCCTCAGCAACCTAATGAAAGCCATAGCACAGTGAGCAAAAGTCTTTATACTCTTTTATGATACCAAATCAGTGGCATTTCCCCAGGATGATGGTAGTGGTTCTTAGAATTTAGGAAAACAAACAGCAACAAGGAGTTTTCCTCTTTGCACATTTTCCCTCAGAACCAGGCTGTACTCAGGCCCTCTTAAGTCTGTAGAAGCAGAAGAAAGGTTTTTCTGAGATGCTGTCTCTAAGCTTTCCCCAACCTGTTTTCTGAATTCATACCCTTAAGCCAGTAATGCTGAGTCCCAAGGGCACCTAATGCATGTTACAGTTAATCCAAGTTAAGCCCTCTTAAAAGAGCTGAGGGCTGACATGGCCTTTTGAAATAACGAAGTCTAACCCTCCTCTTGTACACATGACCAAATAAATCCAGAGAAGTACAAATCCTGGCCCAAAGTTGCACAGCATTCAAACCCAGACCTCCTAAAGCTTCACCCTCTTCATTCAGTTTGGTTCTAGGTGAATCCCAGTCAGGCACAATGGTAATGAAATGTAGCTCTAGAGATAAAGTCATCCTCAAAACCTCAGATCTCTTTCAAACCTGGGATGATGATTGCCACTGATGCATGCGAAAGGCAGGATCATGAGAGAGATCTTCAGGTTTCCAGGCCGTAATCTTGGGACTTCTCCTTTAAAGCTATTGGGCAGAAACACAAGTCTCAACATGTCAAGCAACCCACTTTCCAGATGGCCCAAAACTAACATGCAGGTCCGCTCTGCTGATCTCATTGCCCAAAAGGATGGAAACTCCAGCGTGGGGTGGGGTTGGGGGAGAGGCTGGGAACTGTGTTACCCACCAGCTGCCTGATCCTCAGAGAGCTACTACCTCTCAGAACCTCAGCTTCCTCATCTGTTAAATGGGAAGGATAATGGCACTTTCCACATAGGATTAGAAGATCACGCTGGAGTGCTAGTTTTCACATAGCAATGAACTTGTCCTCCCAGAGGACATCTAGCGATGTCACACAGGTGTAAGTGTTTCTTTTCCCCTGGTATCTAGTGGGTGGAGGCTAAGGACACAGCTAACCATCCTACAGGATATGCACAGACCCTCACAACAGAGTTTCCCGGCCCCAATCATCCCGGCAGCTGGGAAACCTTGCACTAGAGGTATATATGTGACCTTGGGTTCCGTGCTTGCAGATACCTGCCTCTGCCCCCGCACTCTGTGGGATGTTCTGTTTTGTAATCTTGAGAGTTCACGTAGCTGTCCCAAACAAGGTATGGAGATTACACTGGTTGGATGTGTATCCTAAAAAGCCATTTGGCTTCATTTGGACCCTGGTTTCTGGGCAAAGAAACATTTATGCCAGTTTGTAACCAGATAATTCCCCTGCCTTGCCAACAATTTCTCAGCACAAACATAGGTTTTACTCTAGAACAGGCGTAAGCTCTAAAAATATGACTCCAAAAGAAAGAGGATCATAGAAACCAATGGAAAATAGGTAGAAGAAATTGAGTTCTAGGTAACAGGTCTCAATAGTTCTAGTGCAAGGCCTATTGTTTGTGACTGGCACATAGCACTCATCTTCACTTTCCACAACAGTAGGGACTTCCAGGTGTGTGGGTGGGAGGCTGCTTGGAGCCATCCTAATGCTTGTTCCTGGCACGATTTCCTTCATTAAATAATCTTTTAATGCAATGTTAGTAACAATGATAAGATTACCGTTCAAAATATTTGATACAGTCCATTATGGAGCTGAAATGTTACCATTCTGTTCTCTAACAAAGTCAGTGGGAAACTGGTCTCCTGCACAGTGCCACCATGACAGTACCCAGATATGGAGAGGTGCAAGTCATTCACTATTCCTCTTGTAAAACCAGATTGTTTAAGCACAGCTGAATGGGCCAATAGCTAGACAACTGTATCTGTTTCGAGGAAACATACACACATGAACATGTGCACAGGAGTAATTATGTCTTTCTCCTTTCTCTATTTCCCTGCCCACCTTCCCCAACTTAAACTGATTCATATGAAGAAATGAATCAATCCAGATATCTTTAATATTTAAAGATAATTATCTTTAATATTTAAACTATTCCATACCATTACACGGTCTCAACAGGGACAGTTTTCTTCCAATGCACCGAATTTTGTGTAAATTAGCACAACTCAGGGCATAATCATTGTGCTCTATATATTCCTAGTGCCTTGTGCATATGTGAGAAAAAGTGAATGAGCACTTCATCATTTAGTTTTGCTGAAAATGAAGTGGAAGGAGGGAGAACCTCACAAGGCCACCAGGCGCCTGGCTTTCCTCTCCACTCGCTCCGCAGGCATTGTTGGACTTAAAGCTCGGGGCTGCATTGATGGCTTGCCAGCCCTACAGAGTTGCCAGCTGCTTGTGCAGCCACTGCCAAGTCCTCACCCTCCAAGATGGATTCCCTCTACGCCATCCTCGGTTCCATTTCTGGAAGGACAACAATGTATTCTTTTGTTTCCTTCTGGTTGATCCTTGCCCAGAGACATTTTCCTAGCCCAGTACTCATAGAAGTCCTGAATCACCACTTCAGGAGTCTGGAGATCAATCTTTCTTCAGGGATCAAATGTATGAGAACTCATCAGGTCCCATAGAGTGAGGAGCCAGGGAGGCACTAAACTGGCACCCAGCAAGGGCACCACTCTGTTGTAACGCAAAGTGGGTGCCACTACTCAGGAATGATTGGCTCTGGCAGAGTTGGATAGCAGAGCCAAACACTGTGCCAAACTTCACTTTGCCAGACTCTAACAGACTCCATCAGTGCCTCCCTTTTTGGAGAGATCCAAGTCCACTCAGAAAAGCCCAAGTGAATAGTCGCCTAGTCTCTGTAATTGCTCTATGCCAGTTTCCCCATCAGAGGGCAAAACCTGCATGTCACACTGTTGACACAAGCTACATGGCTACCAAAGATGGCTAAACTCTGCCACTGACTTCAGCTTCACAGCTGCATTGCGAAAATCCTATCTGAAGTCCATCCAAGTGTAATTAATCCAATGGGCCATCTCAACAATCCCTCAATATCTTAAGGTTTCTTAAAAATAATGACATAGTTTCCCAAGTGAAGGGTCATTATATTGAGCAATCCACGAAAGCCATAGGTACTGAACTTTATTCATTTCATTGAACTGTGTTCAAAGAAATCGTATCTTTATTGGGCTGTCATCTATTTTGCCTTCCTTGATATTCACAAGTCGGCCATGATTTAACATGAAGTTACAGTAAAGACAATGCTAGAAGCAAGAAAGATTGCAACCCCACAAACGACTTCAAACATAAATTTGAAAATAACCATCATCATGCCTATATCTTGTAATCTGAGCAACTACTTTGAAGATAACAATAAGCAACGTATTAGCCATTGTTACTCTCCTGTCAACTTGTTTTGAAATTTTGTATCATTGTTTTTATTGTTTTTTTCTCTTTAAAAAAATAAATAACCAGCATGCTGCGGTTAATGTATTTGTGTGTTTTTGTAGCGCTAATCTACAACTAGATTTAGGCATACAAAAAGGACCTTATTTCTCTCTAATTTGTCAGATCTTCCACCATGAGCCCAATTACCTTCACACTGCCAGATAATAGGAAAATTTTTCTGTGACTGAGTAAATTCAGTCAAACTAGTATAATTTTAGTGGCCTCTCTTTAGTATCTCTTGGGTAATGCTATTTCTTTTAGATTCCTTCCTCCTCTCCTTCTCTTCCTCAAGATGACATAGAGGTGTAAGGGCCTGAGTGTTACGTTGTGTGTATGTGTTTCCTATATGCTGCATAAGAAATTGCCACAACCTCTGTGTTTTAAAGCAACATACATTTGTTATCTCACAGTTTCTGTAGATGGGAAACTTGGGCACAGTTTACTTGGGTCTCTCAGTCTCAAAAAGACACAAGTAAGATACAAGTCAGCCCTGGATTCTCATCTTAAGGCTTCATCTCAGCTACTTTCAGGACCACTGGAGTTGTTGACATAATTCCTTTCTCTGTGGCAGTAGGATTCATAACAGTTTGCTTTTACAAAGCCACCAAAAGAGAATAAAGGGCTTCAGAGATAGCCTGCTAGGAAGAGACTGTCTTACATAATGTAACATCATCCTAAGAGTTACATCCCTTCAGTACTGACACATCACAAAATGTAATCACAGGAGTGGCATCCTATCACCTTTGGCATATTCTATTGCTTAGAAGCAAGTTGCCCTTCCTGTCCATAATCAATTTTAGGAAATGACACAAAGTTGTGACCATGGGCAACTGAGGATCATGGGGGTTCTTTCTGCTGTACCCATGCAAGAACAGAGAAGAAAGTCTCTGTGGGACACATGGCGTCTCCTAGACCTTACCTGGTATCTGTAGCAGAGCAACTATTTT